>CAUYSK010002861.1:0-33326 GCA_963575035.1 Avahi laniger | reverse complement strand
CCCCTCCCCCCACCAAAATCACGGTGGGACAATCTTTTCACACACTCAAAAAAAAAAAAAAAAAAAAAAAAAAACACGGCTGTGAAGCTGCTGTGTTGGCTTTTTCTTTTTCTCACATTAGTTTCTCCTTTCTTGTTAGTGGGAGACATCTAGTACTGTGTCTTCTTGAGGAATCAGGGAAAGCTCACAGTCCTGTCCACTCAGGAAGTTTTTCAAGGCTAAGAAGAAAGTTAGAGATAACAAGTTAGGTCACAGTGTTTTAATTCAACAAAGAGTAGTTGTGTTGTGCGTTTGTCACTTTCTGTTTGATAGTTTATTTTTCTTTGTTAGATAAGCCCATTAGTAAGACTACCTTTCACTTACTACCAAAAGAAAATCGTGTGAGTTAATGGATATGTTAAATAGCTTGATTTAATATTCCGCAGTGCACATAAATATCAAAATATCACATTGTACCTCATAAATATGTACAGTTATTTTTCAATTAAAATTTTAAAGTGTCACCCTGCATATTTCAAGTTAAAAGAATCAGTAACTTTTTCTAATTAATTTTTACATATCAAAATTGAGCATTTTGGCTGTTAGGTGCTCCTTTTATTCCACCTTTTAGAAATTTCATTTTTTGAAATAAAAAAAGTCAGCCTGTGTGGGGTACTTCACTTTTGTTTTAGATACTATGTAACAAAATCTTACGCTTTTGGCTTATTTTTTGTCACATGTGTAAAGATAAATTTTTTATTATTTACAGCAAAATGATGGAAGCAGATCGACCTGGGAAACTGTTCATAGGAGGTCTCAGTAGTGAGACCAATGAAGACACTCTGGAAACAGTATTTGGGAAACATGGCAACATAATAGAAGGTAATTCTTAAAACCTTGTACCTGTTCAAAGGTAAACACATACCAAATATATTTAATTGAACAGCTGGCTTAAAATACTTACTTTTCCTTAAGCTTGTATGACTATTTTTAAGGTTCTGTTGGGAAAAGACATTGCAGTGGGTAAAAGGTCTGCCCTAAGGATCTCCTACTGAGAAAGGAAAACAGTAAATTTGGTTGGTAAGTAGGGCATAAGAATGGATGAGCAAGGGTGATTGTAGATTTATTACCATTAATTTAGAATACCAGTGATGATGTGAAACATAATAGTTTTGTGTTTAACATAACTTTCCAATGGTTAGTAATTTGCCAAGTCCAGGAGATCAAATTAGGTTAAGGAGGCTTTGTGAGAAATTGCTAAAAGATTATTAATTTTGAAAATGTAAGAAGTTCAGTTTTGTATAAAATCACTTGAATTAAAAGATTTTGCATGTATTACAGTTCTTTTGATTAAGGATCGTGAAACCAATAAGTCCAGAGGCTTTGCTTTTATTACTTACGAGAATCCTGCAAATGCTAAGGAAGCTGCTAAAGATATGAATGGAAAGGTGAGAGTCTTAATTTTTATAAATTTATTATGGTATTGTAATATTATATGAGCCAAAATTCTGTAATCATTGCTCTTTTGTTTTGTCACATAATGCTCAGTAGTGTAGTTGAAAGAAGACTGAAATAAACATCATGGTACATTAAATTTATTTTTGTATTAATATTCCAATGTAAGCATACATAAGTTTTTAGCTTTCAAAAAGCTTTAAAACTTTGAAGAAACCCTTACAAAGATAATAAGAGAAACATTAATATTTATAAAATACTGTTGCAGTTAATGAAAGTACTTCTGTAGCATACAAGCCTAGAAGGACCTGCAGAATAGGGAAGATTACGTCCCATTATTCTGGGAAAAAATATTCTTAAGAAAATATGTTTGCACAAGACCTTTACATTCAAAGAAGTGTTCTTGCAGACAGAAAATAATGTGAGCAAATTGAAGGTGGTTAGCAGCATAAGTAAATGGTATCCTTTCCCTTAATTTTGCTCTTCTCTCCTTACAAGTTTATTTCCTGTAGCCAGAGTGATTTTTGTAAAATGAATAACTGATATTTATTTTACAGTAGTGATTGAGGGCTTATTTTGATGCAACAGATGGTCTTTTTACTCTCATCTTTACTCCAAGAAACAGGCCCTTCAAGAGGTCTAAGATATGTAAGAGGTGGAAGTAGAGGGTTTAATCCTAATCCAGTGATTAGATTTTTCCTACAGCCTTTAAATTTTTGCAGTAATCTTAATGTTGAGTCAATCTTAATGTCTGAGTCAATGTCATCTCATGCTAGTCCACTTTTGGCTTTATTTTCTTTAAAGTGTTATCCCAGTCTCTATTGTGGTTCTGCTATTCTTTAAGCTTTTCCCAGTGTACTATACTGTAATTTAAACCTGTTGAGCCTTACTTTTTTGTACTTGTTGAGAATTTCTCATCCCTCTGTCCAATTCACAAGTAACAATTTTTCCTTCAAGAATAACTGTGTTTTCTCCAAAAATCTTTTATTTGTTCCTTACTGTTACATGTATTTTTTACTGATTGCATCATATATTAATTTGTTGAGTGTTAAGTTCTCTTAGTTTATTTCTGTAATACATAACTCAGTTTCTTGCAGACAGTACATTATTAACTTTCTTTTTTATTTTAAGGTTTGGTAGAAAGTAAACATTATGTTTAGCTCATAGATGTTTAGCATCTCATGCTAGCCCACTTTTGGCTTTATTTTCTTTAAAGTGTTATCCCATTATCTATTGTGGTTCTGCTATTCTTTAAGCTTTTCGCAGTATACTATACTGTAATTTAAACCTGTTGAGCCTTGCTTTTTTGTACTTGTTGAGAATTTCTCGTCCCTCTGTCCAATTCACAAGTAATAATTTTTCCTTCAAGAATAACTTGTTTTCTTTTATTCATTCCTTATTGTTACGTGTATTTTTTACTCATTGCACCATATATTAATTTGTTGATTTTTAAGTTCTCTTAGTTTATTTCTGTAATACATAACTGAGTTATGTACAGACGGTACATGATTGACTTTCTTTTTTATTTTAAGGTTTTGTAGAAAGTAAATATTATGTTTGGCTCATGGTTTTGTGATAGAGATGAATTTGACTTATGAACAATAATTGATAATTTCTTTTTCTCCTCTAGTTTTCAAGCACAAGAACCAGGTAGTTGGTATAGTCATTATTTATAAACCTTCGTTCAGCACAGTGTCTATGTGGCAAACATTAATGTCGCAACTGGAGAAATGGTCATGTATAAGACACAGTACATATTTTCTTGTGAATGTTTAGGGTGAAAGCAAAAAAACTGAGAAGTAATGCTAAATGTCAATTCCATGTGCACATAAATGCTAAGAAGGAAAATAGTTAAAACTTGATGAGGGGATGGTCATGTTTTTATATAGAGAGATCTAGGAATTTTGGTTGACTCCTGAATGCTGGGAAAGAAGTAGTCATTCACAAATGTGGTAAAAATATTTGGTGCCCAGAAATACCAGATGAAGCCCAAGAATAGGAACTGGCTTGTATGTCTGTTGATGCTGGTGGAGAATTTATGTCTACAGAGGTCTTGCTATAGGCAATTAGGATTTAGAATCTTCCCCAATAATAGGAAGTTACGTGAGTATTTTATATGAAATTAAGACCTGCATTGAGTTTTTAAAATTTACTTAGACCTCTAAAAAAGTTAAACCAGGAGGGGCGTGGTGGCTCACGCCTATAATCCTAGCTCTGTGGGAGGTCGAGGTGGGCGGATTATTTGAGCTCAGGAGTTCAAAACCAGCCTGAGCAAGAGCGAGACCCTGTCTCTACTAAAAATAGAAAGAAATTAATTGGACAACTAAAATTATATAGAAAAAACTAGCTGGACATGGTGGCGCATGCCTGTAGTCCCAGCTACTCAGGAGGCCGAGGCAGGAGGATCACTTGAGCCCAGGAGTTTGAGGTTGCTGTGAGCTAAGATGATGCCACGGCACTCTAGCCCAGGCAACACAGTGAGACTCTGTCTCAAAAAAAAAAAAAAAAAAAAAAGTTAAACCAGTACGTAGTTAATGTGCAGTTAAGACCTTTAAGCATTTCTGAGAAATAACGTGGAGTACTATACTAAAGAGTCATTTTCCAGTTATAAAATAACTAGAACTAGAGTAAATACAGAATTGGGCGGTTTTTCTAAAGTTTTAACAGAACAAGAAGTAAAATTTTTTTAAAAAAGGCTAATTTGAATAAGTTTAAATTATTTCATTTTCTAAATGACATTCTTTTGGATACCCTTAGGACACTGAAAAATTTAAATGATGTGAACACAAAGATGAAGTGGTTTTCACTGTAGAAAATAAATGGTGCTACCTTCTGTAGAAAGATGTGATCATCTTTTTCTGAGGTGTTTATTTTTAAACACATAGAGGAAATTTAAAGGAACCTTCATATTAATCAGCACAAACACTGTCATGTCTGTTGACTTAATGGAAAGCATTTACTAATCAAATGTCTTACAATTTGACATTGTGAACGACAGGGTCATTTTAGGGAAAAAATGTTTTAAGAAAAAACATTCATCTAGAGCTTCATAATAGTTACCATAAAACAAAGCTTGTAAAATGTATAAGTTAAAGGTGACATAATGTTACTGATAATATACTTAATTTTTTTAGTCCTTGGATGGAAAAGTAATTAAAGTAGAGCAAGCCAACAAACCATTTTATGAAAGTGGTGGTAGATGGAGACCACCACTTCCAAGAAACAGAGACTCTTCAAGAGATGTGAGATATGGAAAAGGAGAAAGTGAAGAATCAAGAGGGCGTCCCTCACGTGCAGGACACTTGGGTAATGTTTTTAAATATAAGTATGCAGCCATAGGACTGAAAGACAGTAAGTTTGAATAAACATATAAAAATTTTTCAATTTTTATTCATTTCCTTTCTGAACAAAAATTAACATTATTCATATTAAGAAAGTTACTTCTAAAAAGTGCTAAAGAATTATTATATGAATGATTTAATTGAAATGTCTAAAATTATTTATAAAATTGCAATCACTGTACAGTGAAATAACACAAATTTCAAAGTAATTTCAATTTTTATTTGTCATTAATCCTGATACACATTCAACAAATTTTCTTTAGAACTTGTTTCCATTGATTCTGTTTTAGAATTTTCTACTTTGGGGCCCAGAACTTTCTATGATTTTTGTCATTAAAATATTGGGGAATCTTGAAAACCACACACAGTTCAAAAAAAGTGTGTCTTTTGTGAATGCATGTGGGAACATCTAGGGAAATCCATTTCATTGTCATTTTGAGTGAAGAATTTGGACATTAGCCTTGCTGTAAAGAAATTTGCATTCAGGAAAATAGAATTTTAGTTTCTCAAATATGTCTGTAATTCAGGAATAATCCCACAGTGTCAGAGATATGTATGACTCTGTCTTTGCTTTATGCGTGAAATGAGTCACTGAAAATACTGATTACAAACTGTTTTCCAAGATAACTTTTTTCCTAACTCAGTAGGAAGGGGAGACCTCAGGCACTTTTCATTAAAAAATTCATTTATCAAAAAAAAATATTTGTCAATCAAATTTTATTTTAGCTATTAACCAACTTTGAAAAATCAAGCAACTTCAAGTTTTGGTAATCAGATGTGTAATGCTTTGGAGAAGTTTTTCTAAAGTGAAATTGCATGTTCCATTTTAAAGATACAGTGTGTTTGGCATTTTTTTCTTTCATTTAATTGATTTTAAAGAATAAAGTTTTAACAATTTATTCTCTACCCTATATGATAATTTACATTTTCTTATCTATGACAATACCAGGGAATTGGAATATATCTAAATTTTTTCTAGTTAGATAAAACTAATTTTTATTATTTAATGTATACTTCTTAAATACTATTAAATTTGAGCACAGCCTAAACTGATATAGTTTTATTATTTCATAAGTGCATTGTAAGAATTGTGTATTGTGTTAGCAGATCTTAAAGATAATGTAGCATCATCTCGTTTTGATTATTTTTTGGTGTTTAGTTTATATTTGGGTGATACTTTTGGTTTATTTTTATAATGTGTTTTAGAAAAGCTTTCTTGACACCCCAGAGTTATATGAGGAATTATTTATCATTTTTCTCCTAATACTTAAAAGTTTTTTCCTAGATATTTAACTGATGGAGTTCTGTTTCTCTACTCTTCATTTCTCCCCATATCTATTTTATACTGATATAAAATGTGAATGTTTTTTGATTTTTCCAAACACACTTTTTGCTCCAAATGTTTTAATTGCATTGTTGTCATATAAGGAAATATGAAAAGACAAATATGAATTCTTAAGATGATAATATTTAAAGAATTGTAAATAGCTAAAACTTTTGGCCATTTAAAAAGCATTGACACAACTTAATAGGGTTTTATTTTAAAATACAGATGATGGCGGATATTCTCTTAATCTGAACATGAGTTCTTCTAAGAGACCCTTTCCAGTTAAAAGAGGCCCATCTTCAAGAAGTGGAGGTCCTCCTCCTAAAAGATCTACTCCTTCTGCTCCAGCAAGAAGTAGGAATAGAATGGGAGGACGAGGTAAACATTGTCCATTAGAAGAGACATCAGTTCTTAGGAATGAAAATGAGCTATTTTAAACTGGATGTTTAATTTTAAATTCAAGGAAGAAAGCAGAATGTGAGACATACACTGGCGTGTTTACTGATCACTAGCTTACTTTGCATCTCACTAGGTAAATTTACAAATGTATGGTGAGGAAATACTTTAGCCTAGTTGTAGATGCATAGGTGATTAATACTACAGTGGGAAGAGCATTTCTTTAAATCCTGTGTTTGCTACTGAATTTCTTTTAGAGTTCTTGTGAACATTCCTTGAGTACATTCCTTGAGAACATTCCTTCTCACATATTTTTTTAAGATTATGCTTTTCATGAAAACTGTGGTCTGTGAGAGAATTTTCTGATGTGTAATTGTGTATTTTGACCACCTTGTTTCTGTTTTTTAATTATTAACTGTAACTCAAACCTGCCATTATTTTGCCTTTCTTTGTGTGAATTATGATGAAAAGAATTTGTTCTAAATTCTTAGGATGGTTGCATACACTCTCAATTTGAAAATGAGTTCTTCTGTCTCTTAGTGCCTTTGATAATAGTGTCCTTGTGTCTCAGAATAAAAGTTGTTCATTTTCTAAGACCATAATAATGCTTATGTGCAAAGCATTATTTTGGTTATATAAAGAAATACAAAATCATTTAGCGTGAAAGCAATCACTGAGGGCTTAGATAATATTTAAAAATAAATTTAAGGCTTGAAATGTAGACTTGGAGTCGGATATTTCAGATTAATCTATAATCATAGACATGCACTTAGTTGTGAAATATGTGGAGGACATAAATTATTAAGATTTTGGTGATGTTTAAATCTCAATATAATGATCCTTAGTGGACCATTATAATTTGAAATGATTTGAGGTGAAAATTTAAAGCAAAAAAAGCACAAAGTGAGTAGTAATTCTTCTAATAGAAGAACTGATAATTTTGAGAGGGAAGTATAAAGCCTTGGGAACAGAAAAAGGAAGGAGGACAATGTAGAAACTTCTTAGTATAAGAAGAAGAAGTTTGAGAATATAATCTAACGTACTTAGTAAGATATAAGTAAAGAATTTTAATTCTCTTTTTAGCAATGCTGTTTGACCTTTGATATGGCAGAAACTTGGAACTGCCTTTATCAGTTTTACCTTTCTTAGTAGAAAATCAAGGAGGCTAGGTATTTGGCTGTTGACTTCAGAATGCACAGCTTGAATATATTCCTTAAGGGATTAGCCAGTGATCGCATAAGACCGACTTCTAAAAATTAGGAGTAAGAATTAGTACATGGAGAGAATATTTATAGGAGGAACTTTCCTGTCTTGTAAAAGGTACAATGTCCAAATGAACACTTTAATAGTATTGCTTATATACAGTAACAGTTGGTACTGGCCATCATTACAAAAGCTATGCTAATAGATTTTAAATTCATTAGTATTGGTATAGACCCAGCAACTTAGTGATGAATAAGAAAATTTTTATTTCGAATTTAGCATGTGCAGTAAAAGATTAATGGTATTTGTGTACGTTAGATGGATTGAACAAGATTATTTTCTCTTTAGCTGAGAAAGGATACATGAGAACTTTAATCAGTAAAACAGTCTGAAGATTTTGCATGTTCCTATTAAGCTGTTAACATTTATCCGTAATTTGTGTGAAAGGAAAAGAAAAATAAGAGTAAGAAAATATCTTTTGGTTGCCGCAGTTTTTGACCATTAAGAATAAGCTTTTACAAACTAAGAATGATGGATTGGCTAAAGCTTTGTAAGAAGCACTGACCCTGAAGAAACCATGGGATATATAAAGCCATGAGAAATATTTAAGTGTGAAGTCATGAACTTCTAGTAATTTGGGGAAAGAAAAAGCCCATTATAAATGAGCAAAGACTTAGAGAAATTAAAGTATATAACATAAGCAGTGTATCTGGAAGTCTTACAAGAGTAAATGGAAAAGTGAGGATAATTGATAAAAGTAGGAAGAAACAAAGTTTCATACAGTAAAATAAATTTAAAGGAAGAAACAATGAAAAAAGGATATGTAAAGAAAAATTTAATTTATAAAAATGAGGTAGCTACAACAAAAAACATAGGAAAGTGATGAGTAATGATATACAATTATTTAAAACATCAAATAAGAGTTATTTGTAGGTTTCTTTTCTTTCATTCATTTATTTAATTACTTATTCTGAGATAGAGCTTCACGCTGTTGCCCAGACTTAAGTGCAGTGGTGTGATCATAGCTCAGCTGCAGCCTAGAACTACTGGGCTCAAGTGATCCTCTCATTAATGATTTTTAAAATTTGCTGTGGGATCTCACTGTGTTGCACAGTTTGGTCTCAAATCTCTGGCCTCAAACAGTCCTTCTACCTTGGCCTCCCAAAGTGCTGGGATCAGAGGCATGAGCCACTGTAGCCAGCCTTGTGATACTATAAGCACCAAAAGATATTTTACAGTGTCAGCATGTATAAAAACTGCAAAGACAAAACATGGAATATTCTGAGTAAGATACTGATTGAAATAGTGTGAAAAGATTGAGCTTAAATGGAACTAGGTTTTGAAACTTAAGCTATGATAAATTTGTATAGTTTGTGCTTTATGAGGGGCTATAAAAGGGTATTAACCAGGATGGTATAAAATAAGATTAGTTTTAGTGGAACCTATATAATGAAGAAGCAATAAATCTTGAGTGAAGCAGTAAATCTTGAGTGATGTTAAAAAGGCTTTTTAAGAAGTAATCTGGAGAAGAGATGGATGAAACAAGACAATGACAAGTAGAGGAGGAAGAGTTGACAGATGTAAGAAATATTGAGGAGGCAGATTTGATGGTTGATTATGTGGAAGTAGTTGCCAAGAATTATTTATATGTATCCCATATTTCTGAAGTACTGTGTCTACTGATGGAATTTAAAGGTTGTGCAAAATATGTGTAGTGTGTGTAAAGAGGAAGGATGTTAGTAATAAAACAAGTAGCATTTAAAGAGCAGGCAGAAGTGAACATAGAGTCTTAAAAAAACAATTTTTAAAAAGTCGTTCTGGAGATTGTAGTAGTTCTCAATCAATGTTTCAGACTCTTTTTCTTTAAAACATTCTCAACTTTACACTTATGTAATCATTTTAAAATTTAAAAAGGCCCAGAATCACGTGGAAGAGAAAATTATGGAGATGCTCCACGAAGAGAGCCAGTATCTTCCCGGAGAGCTGACTATATGTCACCGAGAGATAGTGGTTATGCAGCTAAAGAAAGGTAAAGGAAACTAATAGAATAGTTGATTTTTGTTTGTTTGAAGGCGAAATTCACATAAATTAAAAATATTTGAAGTGTACATTTCAGTGAAATTTATATATTTTGTGGTGTGCAACAACCACCTATATCTAGTTTCAGGACATTTTCATCACCCTAAACTAAAACCCCACTACCATTTAAGCATTCACTCTCATTCTCTACCTTCTCTCAGCCCCTGGCAAACACCATTCTTTGTTCTGTCTCTGTTAATTAACCTGTTCTGGTTGTTTCCTATTGATGTAATCAAACAATACTTGACCTTTTTGCCTGACTCCCCTCCCTTTGTAAGGTGTATTCTAGGTTTATTCATCTTATAGCCTGTATCAATATTTCATTCCTTTTATAGCTGAATACTCCATTGTATATTTATTAGACAGTCTACACTTTCGTTTGGGTTGTTGCTATCATGCAACTGCTGTGAACCATCCATGTACAAATATTTGAGAACCCTTTATCAATTATTTTGGATATATAGGAGTGAAATTTCTGGGTCATATTAATTGTTTAACTTCCTGATGGAACAACAGTGTTTTCCAGAGTTTTATAATTTTACGTCACTACCAACAATGTACCAGGGTTCCAGTATCTCTATCTGTCCTTTCCAACACTTGTTAATTTTGCTTTTTAAAATTGTAGCCATTGTAGGAGGTGTGGTATCTGACAGTGGTTTTGAGTTACATTTTTCTAATAACTGAAGAACTTCTTGTGTGCTTTTCGGCCATTTGTATATTTTATTTGGAGAAATGTATATTCAACTCATTGGCCCTTTTATTTATTTTGGTTTTTGCTAAGTTGTTAGAGTACTTATATGTTTTTGGATATTATAAATTGACATTTTTTTTTAATTTTCTGCTTTTAAGTTACTCAAACAGAGATTATCCAAGTTCCCGAGACACCAAGGATTATGCTGCAGCACCTAGACGGTATTCTTACCGTGATTATGGCCATTCTAGTTCACGGGATGAACGTTCCTCTAGAGGATATAGGTACTAAAATATTATTCTTTTTAAATCAGATAGATTCCTGCAATTGTTTTTTCTGATGTTAATTAAACCTATTTTTTGAGTTTAGTGATCGTGATGGCTACAGTGGAGGCCGTGATAGAGATTATGCTGAACATTCACGTGGAAGCTCTTACAGGGATAGACATGAGAGTTATGGTAAGAGTCCACTTTTGACTTGCAAATGATAGACTTGGGATTCACAGGCTGGATTGTTTTTTAATGAAATTTTACTCAAAAGAGGAAAACTGTGTCTAGTTTGGTCTTTAAATCATTTCTGCATTTCTTTTAAGTTTAAAGTGATTGCTTTTAAGAGTTAAATGGGCAAGCTCATCATTTTTTTCCATTAAAGAAAAAGTATTTTAACATTTTTAATATGACATAATAAGGAGGTGTTATTAATACTAAGAAACATAGGAACAATAGGAAGGGTAGAATTTAAGCGTATTGTCAGAACATGTGACTAAGTATTTACACTTTCTTATTTTGGAGATAGGGTCTCGCTCTGTCTCCCACGCTGGAATACAGTGGCAGAATCCTGGCTCATTACAACCTTAAACTCCTGGGCTCCAGCAATGCAAGTAGCTGGAACTACTGGCATGCACCAACATGCCCAGCTAACTTTTCTGGGTTTTTGTTTTTTGTTTTTTGTTTTTGGTCCAGATGGGGTCTTGCTGTGTTGCTCAGGCTGATCTTGAACTCCTGACCACAAGTTAATCCTCCTGCCTCAGCCTCCCTAATTGCTAGGATAATAGGTGTGAACCACCATGCCTAGCCTAAACATTTACTTTTTTTTTTTTGGAGACAGCGTCTTCCTCTGTCACCCTGAATAGAGTGTGGTGCCGTCATTGTAGCTCACTGCAACCTCAGACTCCAGGGCTCAAATGATGCTCCTGCGTCAGCCTCGCAGGTAGCTAGGACTACATGTGTGTGCCATGATACCCAGCTAATTTTTCTGTTTTTCTCTCTTTAGTAGAGACAGATTCTCCCTCTTGCTTAGGCTGGTCTTGAACTTCTGACCTCAAGTGATCCTCCTGCCTTGGCCTTCCAGAAGCTAGGATTACAGGCATAAACCACCGCACCTAGCCAAGATTTACTTTTAAAATGAACTTTTCTGCTGGACGCGGTGGCTCACGCCTGTCATCCTAGCACTCTGGGAGGCCATGACGGGTGGATCGCTCAATGTCAGGAGATGGAGACCAGTCTGAGCTAGAGCGAGACCCCTTGTCTACTAAAAGAAATGATCTGGACAACTGAAAATATATAGAAAAAATAAGCCAGGCATGGTGGCACATGCTTGTATTCCCGGCTACTCAGGAGGCTGAGGCAGGAGGATCGCTTGAGCCCAGGAGTTTGAGGTTGCTGTCAGCTAGGCTGACGCCAAGCACTCTAGCCCGGGCAACAGAATTAGACCTGTTCTAAAAAAAAAAAAAAAAAAAAAAAGGACTTAAGCTTCAAAACATTGCCGTTAATTTTTTAAATAAATTTAAGATTTTTTTGACTATTGCGGCATACTTGATGCCATCTCAGCAAAGGCAGTTCAAAGCAAATTTTTCCAAATAATGTAGTGCTTTAATTTCAGTCATGTTTTAATGATATCAGTAAAAATGTTTAATGTACTTAAGTGTAAATTCAGTTCTTTAAATTGACCCTTCAGGAAGCTCCCGTGGTGCACCACCTGCACGTGGGCCCCCGCTGACTTATGGTGGAAGAAGCAGTCGTTACAATGATAACAACAGAGATGGATATGGTGGAAGTCGAGAGAGTTACTCAACCAGCAGAAGTGATAGCTATTCCAGAGGTCATGAGCGTGCTGGCAGACAAGAACGAGGGCTTCCTCCTATGGATAGGGTGTATCCTACTCCTCGTGAGTCATATAGTAGCTCAAGTTACGAGGCTTCAAGAGGAGGTCATGGGGCAAGCCGCTCTGAAAGAGATGGCAGAAGCAAATATTAAAAACAACACTAAGTTGGGTACCAAGCTGTCTTTGCAAATAGAAAGTAAAAATACTACTTCCCTAATGTTACCTGATTACCATTAAAGAAATAACTTGGTTTTGGGGGGAAGGGCGATACTAAATTTCCCTGCATGAATTATTTTGACTCTTAAGAAAAAGAATTGTTAAAAGTAACTGCATAATTGTTATGTTAATTGAAAAGTAGAAGTTACCTATGTAGATGTAATGTTTGTATTGTTAAAATTTGCCAAGTAAAAATTTGCATGAAATACCATTTTCTGTCTGGTTTTACTGCTGAGTAATACAAGCTTAAAAGCAAACTTTTTTGAACAATGAATTGTGCTATTTGTTCAAAATTACCTTTTGTGGCTTTGAACATATGTGCATGCAAGAGTAATTATGTGTTTCTTCTGAGCAAGCTTTGCATGTTTTTTAATTTATTCAGCAGGCTAAGCAAATCACATGTGTTTTTAAAAACTTCAACATATGAGCAATTTGAGAAGTCTCCAGAAAGACTGAAAAGCTGCCTCACGACATAATTTGGTTTGTAAGGAAAAATTAGATATAAATGATGGTAAAGTTTAAGAAATCCACAGTATCTATATTTTTATCTTAATTGAAGCATCAAGTTAGTACATCAAGCGTCACTGCTAAGGAGGTAGCATGATAATGAAACAAATTTTGCACCTAAATCAAAATTGGTCCACTTGTTTCCTGAGTACGTGTTGTAATGAAATAAAAATAGGTGTTCCTAGGTTAAACATTGGAAAATGTCTTTTGTCTTAGGAGTTACTGCCTGCAAGTTAAGTTTATAAAACTTAAACAAAAATTTAGATACTGGATTACTCAGAGGTTTAAGAAAGTTCATGTAAAAGAACAGATTAAAACATCAAAGGATTAAGAGATAAAAATTAAGCATTTTGGACCTAAATCAAAACTGAGCAAATTAATTTTCCTAACCATACATTTTAATGAAGTGAAATTGTGCAAAGCACCAAAAGCTTAACAATATGATTCTTACAAATACTATTTTGGAATGAGGAAGTACTGCTATTAATGAGAAGATCACTAATAGGAACACTTCAGAGATTACAAAACTTGATATTAATGGGTGTCATTGGCAAATCATATTTAGGTGAATGCTAGGAATATGATTTTATTCACCTTTTATGCAGGATTATAAGGATTTAATAAGATAAACTCCTTGTGTCTATCTGAAAGAGTAGGAACTCGAGAGCTTCTGTGATACTCTGATCCTAGGAACTTTTAACCCAAAATAATATTGGCTGCAAATTCTGTCATGATAAAAGGTGTGGTAAGTACAGTAGTAACTTAACAGATAAAACTAATCAGCCTTGGAGTAGGGTTTTGTTTTTAGCACGTTAAATGCTGAAAATCATAAACAGAGTTTATTACATTAGTTTTTATAGGAACAATGCTTTTTTAGTAAATAGTTGAATACTTTTTAGTCATTTTAGTACTTTTGAGACTGCTATAATGAAAACACCATAGATGGGGGTGGTTTATGACATTTGTTTCTCAGCATTATGATAGGAAGTCCAAGGTCAAGGCACCAACAGAGTTAGTGTCTAGTTAGGGACCCTATTCCTGGACTCCAACAAGCTATCTTTCTGGGGTTTGTTACAAGGGCACATTCATGAGGTCTCTGCTCTCATGACCTGATAACATATAATCAAAAGACCTGTTCCTGAATAGGAGCACATTGTGGGGATTAATTTCATCATAATAATTTCAAAAGATAGGAACAGTCTGTACAGCAGAGAATGAAAAGTGAATGCTAAATAAAACGTTACTTTAATATGTAATTTTTATTTTAAATTTAGAGTAGTTTACATGTGGGAGTAATATGAAGATCTTTATTATTTTTGAATGAATCATAAATATATTAACGTTGGTTGGCTTATTTTGAAGAATGAAAGTTTAGTCATAAAATTCCTAAATGAAAAATGTGTGATGGAAGAAGTAAATAATTATGTCTTGCTTTTCTGACTATACTCATTAAAACTGATTACATTGTACACCTTAAATACATAATTTTTTAGTCAATTATACCTTAAAGCTGCAGAAGAAACTTGTTTGTGATCTTAACATACCAGCTTGCCTTAGAAAAAACTATACTTGACCTGGCGTGATGGCTCATGCCTGTAATCCCAGCACTCTGGGAGGCCAAGGCGGGTGGATTGTTTGAGCTCAGGAGTTCGAAACCAGCCTGAGCAAGAGCGAGACCCCGTCTCTACTAAAAATAGAAAGAAATTATCTGGACAACTAAAAAAATATTTATAGAAAAAATTAGCCAGGCATGGTGGCACATTCCTGTAGTCCCTGCTACTTGGGAGGCTGAGGCAGTAGGATCACTTGAGCCCAGGAGTTTGAGGTTGCTGTGAGCTAGGCTGACTCCATGGCACTCTAGCCAGAGCAAGAGAGTGAGACTCTGTCACAAAAAAAAAACAAAAAAACAAGAAAACAAAAAAACTAGACTAGAGTTAGGAGTGACAGGCATCAGGTTTTGTAAGTAGTTGATAAGACAGACAGCAGTGAATAAGACATTTATTTCATACTTGTCTTCTTGTTTACTTAAAGCATTAGTTTCTCAAATGCCAATTTTCAAATTTCTTAAATTGATGTAGCCAGAGATAAATTGCACCATATGCTTGGAAAGGAAATGTCTATTCATACTGAAACTTCTATTCATTGTTTATTTTCTACTTACTAATTTGACAGTAATATTTTTCTGTTTTTATTGGTGGGAAATAATCTTTCCTCACTGTTTATCTCTTACCATGTTATGTTTTGTCATAATTAGACAATATTTTTTGTCAAAAATAATTATTCCATCCTAAAATCAAAAAGTTACACATTTTTTTCAATATGTTTTAAAGTTTTACTTTTTCCACCTAGATCTTTAATTACTCTGGCTTATTTGTTAATATAGTATGAGGTATAAAAACGTTATTTAATGACACTTGTTAAAATGTGATAAATACTATTCAAGGGAAGCCATCAGGGTAGCTACAGGGGACTACTGGGATGAGGTTCTACAGCAGAGATTACGGATGGAGCTCTGCAGTGGGAAAGAGAGTATGCTTAACTCCAGATATAGCAGTGAACAAAAAAGTGAGGAAAGGGGGTGGTGAAATTAAGAGGAACCATTGGGGGTGGGGAAGATAAGATTCTAGATAAACTTACCTAACAAGTCTTGCTGAATATCAGTAAGATTGGTAATCACCTGGAGGTAATCACCTAATGCAGGGTGAAGAACTGGATTAGATATTGAGGGAGATTGTATGTGGAGAATGGGGGATTCTGGCTAATGTGATAGAATTCTTGCTAAAATTGGGCAATGCAGAGACAAATAGAGAAGTTCAAAAATCAAGCCTCATTTAAAAGGTTGGGAGAGATGGATGTGGAGTTTGTCCAAGGAAAGAATTTTTGTCAGTCCTCCCTCTTTTTTTTTTTTTTTTTTTTGAGACTGAGTCTCACTGTGTTGTCTGGGCTAGAGTGCCATGGCGTCATCTTAGCTCACAGCAACCTCAAACTCCTGGGCTCAAGTGATCCTCCTGCCTCAGCCTCCCGAGTAGCTGGGACTACAGGCATGCGCCACCATACCCGGCTAGTTTTTTCTATGTGTTTTTTAGTTGTCCAATTAATTTCTTTCTATTTTTTAGTAGAGATGAGGTCTTGCTCTTGCTCAGGCTGGTTTCGAACTCCTGAGCTCAAACAATCCGCCCGCCTCGGCCTCCCAGAGAGCTAGGATTACAGGCGTGAGCCACCGCGCCAGGCCAAGTCCTCCCTATTGTTCAAGGAAAGGAGATATTCTTTACTTTTGATATAGTTGTCTTTTCCTTTGAACAATACAAATCAATTGCTCATTTTTTCTTCCTGTATTCTTTAAGGACCAGAAGAACTATCTTTTGGGGCTTGGTAGTAAAGGATATTTCCTGGATAGTAGTAGCTTGTCAGAATTTAGCGTGGGGAATTAGTGTGAAAATGAAATGAAAACAAAAATTAGTAGTTGGAAGTTTGCTTTCTGATTCCAGATGGTAGCCAGTCAAGATTTCTAGTGAGCTTTAAGCATCTTTAGGTGGTGAAATGAGGATGACACTGAAAACTCAAATGAATTTCTTGGTTTGCAGTTTTAATTTTGTTGTTGGCATGAGGTATTTAAGTGGATTTTTTGAGTGGCTAAAACAGAAGAAGGCATGGAAATGATTTCTTTGAAGTTTGTATTAGGTTGTCCATCTTCAGCTAACAAGGCTTGGGGAAAATTGGACAATTTGAGTTCTCAGTTATACAAAGCTGTGATGAAGTAAGAAAATTTGGAAATACTGCTTTGGAGAATTGTGTGCATATATTGGAGAAAACTAGAATTTAAAGATTTAAATTGACAGAATGTACAAAGCAGAACCCACACAGGTGTGCTTTAGTTTTCCATTGAAACAAACAAAATTTGTAGAGTCATTTTTCTTTTGATTCTTGTTTGTAAAATATGGCTATTCTTATTAGATTTGGCCTAGTTAAATTTAATTCAGCAATCATGGCTATTGACCACAGAGAACTTTTTGCATTTATTTTCTAGAACTTTTTATAAGGACTCTCAGACTTTTTTAAAGCCTCTTGAGGATAGGAAGCCAACCAAGAAACTTGCCACCATACTTCACCTTTAGTGGCTACAGATTTTGGTGAAATCTTTTCTCAAGGTGCCCAAGATATCCTGAGATTCGTAGGCCTGCCAGGATAGGTGAGTAAGAAAGGTCACCTTGTAATCAACTACCAGGCAGGCTTTTCCAAGAGGGCTTTGTAAACATTGACTCTATAAACATTGACTCTATAAAGTCAATCTTAGTTCTTTAAAGCTGTCTGGTCATATTTGATTCTATGCATATCATTTCCAAGTATGACATTGGCCAAAATTTAGATATACAACATCCTTTTAAAAGAAGAAGACATTCCTAGTGCACCTAGGCATATAGCTGTATTCCCATGAAAATAAATGCTCAGTAATAGTTTCTGAACTCTGAAGAAATCAGTTAGAAAAAGGTGAATGTTTCAAATTTTAAATTACAAAGATGTAATCTAACTATAAAATATAGATTAAGAAAACTTTCTTTTAAAGTTAGAGAACCAAATGTTAAAGAATCAGCAATATTTCAAACAAAAAGTCCATAAAATTTTCATCTTCATCAGTGTATTTATTCCCATATAATTCATTCTTAACATGTTCTGTTCAGTGGTCTGTTACATGATTTACAAATTATTACAAACTACGTTTAGTTGTAATTAACAACTATTTATTTTTTAAATTTCAGAATATCATGGGGGTACACATGCTTTGGTTACATAAATTGCCTTTGCACTGTCAGAGTCACCACTAATTAATTTTTATTTTGCCTGATCTTGGGCTAGGATTTTAATGAGTCCATTTTTTCCATTAGTTCTGGAAATTCTTACTTAGTCCAGTGGTGTGACAGGTTTGTTTGTATTTTAGAGTACCTGTCAGTCTTTTTTCATGAATCTCCTTGAAGGTGAAGTATTTGGTCTGTAGTTGATTGCAAACACTCTCAAAGAAGAACTGAATAAAACAAGGATTGTGTGGATGACAAAATAATTAAAAATGACCATAAAGATCTGATGGAAATTCCTTATAATGCAATTTACAAGGAGATTTGGTTATTTCTGTGACAAAATACAAAATAACCAAAGAAGGTGTTGATGTTTTTATGAACTTCATATAATTTCTAATAAATATTAATTACAAGTGTAATTACGTTTGTTCTTATGGGTACAAACTTGGGAAGATGAAGCATTCTTTTTTGACAACACCCTTTTATGTAACTTAATGTGTAAATTGTACTTTGAATTTGAGGACAGGAAGATTGTATTTAGGATTTAATTTTGAAGTTATTGAAATGTTAAAAGATTTGAACACTTGCTCAAATAGGATCATAAGTAACTATGAAAAATACTTCAGTTTTCTAATTAAGAACATGATAAAGGTTAACATAAAGCACAGGCAATTACTCTGGAAAGCACAGGATTTGGTTTCCCAGGCTGATTACTTAAATGGCAAGGAAAAACCTTTGACATTTTAAAAATTGACAAATATTTGTATTTACATATGGGGTACAATGAGATGTTTTCTTATACATTATGGTGTAATTAAATCCAGCTTAATAACATTGATCTCCTCACATAATTTTTTTGTAGAGTAGATGTTTAAAATCTACTTTCAACAATTTGAAAGTATACATTTTTTATTATTAATTATAATCACCATGCTGTGCAGATTCAAAAACTTAATCTGTTCTAACTAAAACTTTATTTGCTTGACCAATATATTTCCATTCATCACCTCTTACCCTTCAGACTCGGATAACCAATATTCTCCATTCCTGTGAGTTCAAGTTTTTTAGCTTGCACATATACATGAGGTCATGCAGTGTTGCCTTTCTGTTTCTGGCTTATTTTACTTAGCATAATGACTTTCAGGTTTATTGAAGTTATTGCAAATGGCAGATTGTTTTTTGTTAAGGCTGAACAGTATCATGTGTGTGTGTGTGTGTGTGTGTGTGTGTGTGTGTATACATATATATATATATGGGTATATATATATACATATATATGTGTATATATATATAAACCCTTTGGTTGGGTCTGTATCTTGGCTCTTGTGAATAATTCAATGAACATGAACGTGCACGTCCATTTTGGCATTAGCAAAATTCTTACCCAGACTAAACACATCAGGTTTTTTTTCTGCAAACTTTCTACAACTTTATTTATTTTATTTATTTATCTGTTTATTTTTATTTCAGGATATTATGGGGGTACAAACATTGTGGTTACATGTTATGACTTTGCTTCACCCAAGTCAGGATTTGAGGTGTGTCCTTTTCCCCATACAATGCTAACCGTGTCCATTAGTTGTGAGTTTACCCACCCCTTATCCTCCCAACCTCCAGTTAATATTACTACCTCACACTAAGGTGTGAGCACCTTAGTGTTGATCAATTAGTGCCAATTTGATGGTGAGTACATATGCTTATTCTTCCATTCATGTGATACCTCACTTTGGAGGATGGGCTCAAGCTCTATCAAGGAAAATATAAGAGATGCCAGATCACCATTGTTTTTTGCAATTCAGTAGTATGCCATTGTATACATATACCATATTTTATTAATCCACTCATGGATTGATGGGTACTTAGGTTGTTTCCACAGCTTTGCAATAGTGAATTGTGCTGCCGTAAACATTCAAGTGTAGATGTCTTTATTATAGAATGTCTTTTGTTCATTTGGGTAGATGCCTAACAGTGCTGTTGCTGGATCAAATGGTAGTTCTATTTTTAGCTCTTTGAGGTATATCCAAATTCTTTTCCACAGAGGTTGCACTCGTTTGCAGTCCCATCAGCAGTGTAAGAGTGTCCTTGTCTCTCCACATTCTCACCAGCATTTGTTGTTTTGGGACTTTTTAATAAAAGCCAGTCTCACTGGAGTTAGATGATATCTCATTGTGGTTTTGATTTGCATTTCCCTGATGATTAGAGAAGTTGAGCATTTTTTTATGTTTGCAGGCCATTATTCTGTCTTTTGAAAATTTTCTTGTCATGTCCTTTGCCCATTTATTGATGGGATTGTTTGATTTTTTTCTTGTTGATTTTTTTTTTTTTGAGCTTTATACACTGTCTCCTCTCTTTGCTTTTTCCACATTCTCATTCTGAAACAACTTTAGAATTCTACCTTAGAATAAAATTATTTTCTTTTTTCTTGAACAAAAATACCACATGATTCATACCTCATCCCTTTTCTTATCAAAAATTTTTTTTCTTGTATACTTTTGTAAATAAGTTTTCCCTTTACTTTTACAACTTCTAATAATTTTAATTACAAATATTCATTATCATTTTTAACATTAGGAACAATTCTTTTACAGAGAAAACTAGGAAATAGACAATTGTGAACTGTTTGTCAAGGGCCAGCATTTCATAGCAGACTAAGAAGTTTATGAACATGACATTTTATAATTTCTGGAGGCATATGATTCCATATAATACAATTCTTATGTTTATTAACAGACCCAAATATATTTAGAATCTCTATCATGTAGAACAAGATGCAGAAAGTTTGTAAATACAAACTTAGATTCAGTATTCAGTAAACTTAGATTTCAGCAGTTCATCTTATAAGTGATCTGGATTTTTAATTTTAGGTAGATGTAATAAAGCTAGCCGTCCTCTCAAGTTATCACCCAGATAACTGTTTTTATTGCACTTGTATGTTAGGCATACATCACCCAAGCAAAAAACCTGTAACAGTTCTATATACAATGAGGGTTTTTTGTTTTACTTTTTGTTTTTTGTTTTACTGCTGTGCTTGATATCCATGAAGTAAAGGATATCAAGCAATTCATTTTTACTACATCTTGTACATTTGTTCTTAAGTTGACTTTATAATTTTTATAATCTTAAACATCTAGTGAATATAATGGCTTATTCAATTAGTGCACCTAAGTAGAATAAAAATGTGTCCTCATGTAGATGACTGGCAACTCAAAAGACATAGCTGTTTGTATTTAACAAACAATACTGTACTAATCTTATTTACCAAAGATTTATACAAGTCATGTGAACTTAAAAAGCATTTGAATTAGTTTCTGTATTTCTAGCAGTTGTAGGAGTATGTAATTTATATAAATATGTATTTATATCTAAGCCCAAAACCATTTAAAGGATATTATAAATTAATGTGGTCATGCCATTCAGAGGAAGAATTATATTATACATACATAACAAGTATGCATATATGCATATATAAACACATAGAAAGAGATAAACAGAAATTTTATAGCTCTCTAGGAATCAGGCAATACAGAAACATAAAACTAGTTTATATCATCTTTATATTTTATCTAAATTTTGCTTCTGGCAAATGAGACAAGATCACCTGTTCAATGTGAGGTTTAATGTCATTTTCCTGTATTTGTAGAAAAAACTAAGGTATTATTTTGCCCAAATATCTAATCTTACATAGTTTGAGGACTATCTTTTAGGATGAGGACATACTTAGTAGCTGTCTGGATGTCTTCAAAGACTGTTTCAGTAAATAAAATATTTAATCTATTCTAATCAGCTTTGTCTTCTTTTTTAGCCTCCGATGGTTGTTTTGAGAAATGGTCCTTGAGTTCCTTAAGAGCCTCTCATGGAGGCAGTGAGCCTAAAATTCTAGTAGAATTCTAAAGTTTCAGTTTAGGTAGTTGAAGGGCTGAAAGGTCCCTGGAGGGAAAGGTCTGGTAGGGGTGGACAGATGATGGAAAAGGAGAGGTTTGAAGGGGGACATATCAAAGGATTCAAGGGATCTGAAGAGAAAATTGAAAGTGTAAGAGGAGTAAAGAGGAGCATGGAGAAATAGGAAGGAAGATATCTAAGAGGCACCAATGTAGGGAGATACTAATATTACATGTCTTGGAGATCACTGAAGTTCCAAATGATTCTTTAAAAAATCCTATGGAAACAAAGCCTAAAGTAAATAGGGTTCAAGAAGACAGGTTTTGGTTGACTAAGATTTCCATGGGAGAAGGGAGAATTTACGTAAAGAACAGAACTGTGAAAGAGCCAAAAGATGGGAAAGGGCAGAGAGACTCCCAAATGAAAGAGACATAGGAAAATCTCCAGGAAAAAATACAGGAAGAAAGATCTTCAGCCTAGGGAATGAGGAAATAATCCCCACCCAGTAAAGAGAACAACATGAAAAAGAATTTCAGCACAAAATTAAAATGAATAATTTCCATTCAGAAAAGAGATCAAGAAGTGATTTTGAACCCAGCAGTCAAAAAATAATTCCTACTCAGGAAACAGAACCCAGAGGAAGAGACAGAAGCTGAAAAGTCAGGGAATAATCACCACTGAAGTCCATACACCATGGACAATAGTTTTCCAGCTCAGGGAAATAGAGAATGATCCTTAGTCATGAAAAAGAGGCAGGGAGAAGATAATTCTGGCTTAGGAATTCAAAGAATAATCCCTGTTTAAGAAAAGAGGTATAGGATCAAGAGATTTTCCTCTCAGGGAGGTGGAAAAGAATTTCTAGTCAGGAAGAAAGCCAACAGAATGGGTATTATGTTTAGGACTCATGAAAATCTTTCCTCTCAGGAAATAAAGCCAAGAAAATACTTTCAGCCTAAGGAATCAGGGGATGATCTCCAATTGGAAAAAGAAATTCAAGAAAAACAGAATTCCAAAAAGTGTCCAGGAATAATTCCTACTGAGAAAACAGAGCCAGGAAAAACAATTCCAGCCCAGGAAGTCAAGACAAAATCTCTACTAAGGAAAAGAGTACCAGGAAGAAAGGATGTATCCAAGATTGGGAAATAATCACAACTAATTTAAGTCAGGGAGAGGTTTTTGAGCCTAAAAGTAGGGAATGATACCTACTGAGAAAAAGAGCAACGTAGCCCAGCAATTAGGGAAATAATCTCAAAAGGAAAAAAGAGCCAGGAGAAAGAGGAATTCCCAGGAAGACAGGACATAATTCCCAATCATGAAGAAATAGCCAGTAAGCAGAGACTTTCAACGTGTTGAATCAGTAATATTCTCCAGTTACAGAAGAGAATTAGGATGAAGAGATTGCCAGCCAAAATGACAGGAAATGTAGTACACAGTGAGCAGTGAAAGCCAAATATAGACTTCTAGTTCAGGGAGTCAGGGAATAATGTCAATACAGGAAAATAGAATAAGGAAGGAGGGACTTTTAGACCAGTGGCATTAGAATAATCCTGGCTCAGTAAGAGACCTAGGAAGAAAATACTTCCAGCCCATGGAGTCAGGGAAGTAATCCTCTCACATGTGAGATACCAAGCTTTCCATTCCAGGAAGACAAGGTATGGTACCCACACAAGAAGAGAGAGACTTAAAGCATAGGTATGAGAGAATAATCTCCAATCACAAAATAGAGCTAAAAAGAAGGCATATCCAGCCCATGAATAACAGGAGAATTCCCATTGAGGAATGAGAGCCACGAGGAAGGGACTTCCAGAGCAGAAGTCAGGGGAAAATTCCTATTTATAATATAAAGAGTGCCAGAAAAAAGAGATTTTTAGTGCAGGGATTCAGTGAATAATTTTCAATAAGGAAAGGGATCTGGAAAGAAGCAGCTTTGAGCTCTGAAAGCAGAGCGGAGTCCTCACTGAGGAAAGACAACTAGGAAGAACAGAATTCTAGGTCAGAAAGTAAGAAGGTATGGATGAGGGACTCTCCTCTAAGTATAAGAGACCCAGGAGAAAGTAATGTAACTCAATAGTCACTAAGTACTTCACACACAGGAAAGAGAGAGAGGAATAAAATACTTTGGGCATAGGATTTAAATAGTCTCTACTCAGGAAAGAAAATTCAGAAGAAGGAACATGTGTCTCAGAAGGTCAGGGAATAATTTCTATTGGGAAAAGAGCCAGGAAAGAGAAACTTCCTGTCAATAAAAGGGAGATAACTAGAAAGAAGTGACTTTCAGCCCAATGAACCAAGGAACGATCACCATTCAGGACAAGATAGGAATAAAAGACTTAAAGGCCAGGGATTCAGGAAATAATGTTCACTCAGACAGAGAGCCAGGCAGAATTCATTCGTCATAGAAAGAGTAATACTATGGAAAGAGAGCCAGAAAAAGAAACTTTCACTGTAGAGAGTCAAGGAATAATCCTTACTCAAGGAGATACCTGAAGTAAGAGACTTCCAGGCCAGGGAGTTTGAGAACAATCCTTATTCAGTAAAAAGAACCAGGATAAATAAATTTTTAACCTAGAGAGTCAGGAAATAATTCCTTCCCAGTGAGATATTGGTAGGAAGAGACACATAGGATGTCAGGGAATAATTCCCACTCAAGTAAAAAGAGCAAGGCAGAAGTGACATACAGTCCAGGAGCAATGAAATAACCCCCATTCATAAAGTAGCTGCAAGATGAAAGCACACCTAGCCCAGGAGTAAGTAAAATTTCTCACTTTGAAAAGAGTGCCAGAAATAAGAGGCTTTCAACCCAGAAAATCAAAAAATATTCCCCAAACAGGAAAACAGAGCCAGTTTAACAGACTTCTATCCTAGGAATAATTTCGACTTAGGAAAGTGATCCAAGAATAACTAAATTTTAGTGGGAAAAAATTTTTAAAAAATACAATTAAGAAAAAGAGGCATCTAACACAGGAGATCAGAAATAACCTCTACTCAGGACATAGAGCCAATTAAAAGAGACATTGAGCCCAGGAGTCAAGATCTAATCCCTAGTTAGAAAAGAAAAGTCAGGAAGAAGGTCCTTATAGACCAAGGGATCAGGAAATAATCCCCTCTAGGGAGATACCAGAAAAAAATAGTCTTCAGCCCAGATAGTCATAGAATATTCTCTACTCAGAAAATGATAGTCAGAAAGCAGAAACTTCTAACACAGTGAGTCAGGGAAGAATTCCAACTCATGAAAGGGAGGACCATAGAAGAGATTTCCTGCCAGGGTGCCAGATAATCATCCACATCAGGAATGAGAGCCCAGAAGGACACACTTCTATCTCAGAGAAACTGAGAATAATGTCCACCTAGGAACAGAACCAGGAAGAAGGGACTTTTAGACCAGTGTTCAGGGAATCATTACGACTCAGAAAAAAAGAAGTTAAGAAGACACTTCCAGCTCAGAAAGGAAGGAAATAATCTCTATCAGAAAAAAAAAATAGAACCATAAAGAAAAGACTTTCAAACTATTGAGTTAAGAGTCCTAGTCTCTACTCAGTAAGATACTAGGAAAAAAAAAAAAAGACTTTCAGTACAAAGAATCAGGGAATAATTCTAAATTTAAAAAGGAGAGTCAGGAAGTAGGAACATAAAGAGCATTAGGTGAGAAATAATAAAAGCTCAAGAAAATTTCAGCCAGAGAAAACAAATTCCAGTCCAGGGAATCTGGGAATAATCTCTATTCAGGAATAAAGAGCCAGGAAGAACATACTTCCATCCCAGAAGTCAAAGAATAATCCAATAAAGAAAGAATTACAACATAGAGTGTTAGGGTAAAACCTTTACAAAAAAAAAAAAAAAAAAAGACATAAAAAAGAACATAGAGTCCAGGAGTCAAGGAATGATTCCTAATAAGAATAGAGAGCAAAGAAAAGACATCTAGTCCAAAGGGATTATGAAATAATTCATATTGAGAAAGAAAGCCAGGATTATGAGACTTCAAGCTCACAGGAAAGGACATTTTCCACTCAGAAATGACAGTCAGGAAGAGGAGAATTTTAGCCCACATGTCAGAGAATAATTCCAATCAGGAAAGAGTTCTGAAATAAGAGTAAAGAATTAGTTCTTATTCAAGAAAGAGAGCAAGGAAGAAAAGACCTACCACATCAAGAGTCAGGGGTTAGTCTCCACTTAGGGTAGGAAAAAAGTCTGGAAAAATTGGGAAAAAAATCTCTAGTCAAGAAAAGAGAGCCAGGAGGAGCAGACTTTCAACCTCAAAGTCAGGTAATAATACTCTCTCATTAAAAAGAAATAATGCCAGGGAAGAAAAAAGTTACAGCCCATGGACTAAGACCATAATCCCTATTTGGAAAAAAGAGCCAGGAGTGATGTCAGCAGCATGACAGAAGAGAAAGCTTGTATCTCTCCTTGCACTTCAAGTAAATGCCTACACACAGATCAGTTTTATCAAAGAGAAAGCCAAAAATCTAGTTGAAAAATTTCAATGCATTGGATCACTGATGAATAGGAAAGGAAGGAAGGAAGGAAGGAAGGAAGGAAGGAAGGAAGGAAGGAAGGGAGGAAGGGAAGGAAGAAGGAGAGAGGCAGGAAAGAAGAGGGAGGAGAGGAGGGGAGAGGAGAAGAGAGAATGAAAATATCTGGTTTTTCTGTTCAAATCTACAGATCAGTGTCTCTGTATTTGTGACAGTACCATGGTATTTTGGTACTATAGCCATGTAGAATAGCTTGAAGTCTGGTACACTGCTGCCTCCCAATTTGTATTATTACATAAGGTTGTGTCAGCTATTCGGGATCTTTTCTGGTTCCATATGAAGCATAGAACTATTTTTTTCTAGGTCTATTTTAATGGATATTGTATTAAATTAAATCTGTAGATCACTTTAAGTAGTATGGACATTTTAAAAATGTTAATTCTGCCAATCCATGAGAATGGAATGGTTTTCCATGTGTTTATATCATCTGCTATTTCCTTCCTCAGTATTTCCCAATTCTCCCTATAGAGTTCTTTCACCTCCTTAGTTAAATAAATCTGGAGGTATTTTATTTTGTTGTTGTTGCTATTGTGAAAAATATTGTGTCTTTGATTTGGTTCTCAGCTTGACTGTTTTTGCCATATATGAAAACTACTATTTGTGTACATTTGGTAGCCTGAGACTTTGTTGAATTTGTTTACCAATTCTGGGAGGATTAATAAAATGTGATAGATGTGTAACATGGAACAGTACTCACCCATCAAAAAAACACACATACACACACAATCGGTGATCTAGTATCTTTTGAAAGAACATGGATGGAGCCGGAGACTATTCCTAGTGAAATATTACAAGAATGGAAAAACAAACACCACGTGTACTCCCTGCTAAACTGGAACTAATCAATCAACACTTATGTGCACATATGGAAGAAAAACTCAAGGGAAATCAAGTAGCTGGGAGGGGAGAGGACAGATGGGTAAATTTACACCTAACAGGTACAATGTATACCATCTGGGCCATGAGCACACTTACAACTTTGACTTAAACTGTACAAATGCAAATTATGTAACCAAAACATGTGTACTCCAGTAATATTCCAAAATAAAAAATAATAACAAAATAAAAAAGAAAAGAATAAAAATAGCTTAAGGAACTTAAGGGATTATCAAGCAGGATAATAATAATGTATGAACAGTTGGCGTAATATAAGGAGAAGACAAAGAGAATGGCACACAATATCACTGATACATGTTTATTAAAAAAAGTAATCAAAGATGATTGACCAGAGGTACTCAGCTATTGTCTCTTCGACAAAGAAGAACCAAAGCAGGGAGAAGATAACCACTCATCAAATGGAATTTCTAAGGTAAAACACTGGAATTCAACAGGGAAGTGACAGGAACACTGTAAGTCATGTTACTCAGAATGGCAACATAGAAAGGGAAGCAAAGCAGCTGACTGGAATTGGCTGAAAGCCAGAGGGAATTCCAATTACAAGGGAAAGATAAGTGAAAAATCCCAAACAGTCCACATTTTCACCACCTGCTATCATAGCTACATGGTAACCCCTTGGTACTTCATAATCCCTGAGCTACATAAAGAGAGCTCCTTGGAATCCACATGATATCCCAAAGAAGGAATTCACACTGGATCACACCAATTCCTGGGCCTCAAGATGCACAGCAAGGCATTATTTTGAGAGCAGACCCAACACCTGACTATATGTTGCCCCAGGCCTAATAACTCCTGCATCTTTACATCCATGTGGTCCCACCAATATCCTCAAACATCTACTAAGAAGACAACATTGTCATGATACCAGTTGGACACATTAGTATAGGTGCATTTCTGACATGCTACATCCAAAGGAACAAGTGGTCCAGATATTTGGGAGGCTGCAGTCAAGACACAGGGAGCCAAAGTATATGATTCACAGAGCCTGACAGTACCTTGGGACCACTGCCACTAACGGTGTCTCTAACTCCTCCAGCCAAATGGCTATGAAGCATGTGGACAAGCTTCCTAGGAACCTGAAACTTAGCCTGCCAATGTTGCTTCTGCCATGGCAAGAGCCTGTGCACACTGCTGAGGGGCTTGAGGACATGACCGACTGGATTGATGTCACCAATGTGCTCATACACACTGCTTGTGACCCTAAGGATGTGCTTTCTTAAGGCTGTTGCCACAGCTGGTGCTTATGTATGCCACTCAGAAGCCTGAGTATAGGCTTCCCAGAAGACTAATCCCTGTAAAATATTCAGCATAGCTGCCTTTAACAATTATAGCCTAATGCACTAAGAAACTGACAGACACCACTGATGTTGCTTACAGCCAAAGAAATAATATAGAGACTATACTACAATGCTACTCAAAACCAAAGCCAAAGTACTATACTCAATAAACACTATAGATATAGGTACGAAGAAAAAAAAATTTTTTCCTACAATGGATAATCCCTGAAGTTAAAAAAAAAAAAGCACCTGTTACAAAGAAGTGCATCTATCAATGTGAGGGCACAATAAAAATAACAAGGCAAGAAAACATGATACCTCCTAAATAAAATAATAATTATCCAGGAATGTACCTCAAAGAAAAGAAAATCTACATAATGCCTTAAAACAATTCTAAATAATGATTTAAAGGAAACTCAATGAGACACACGAGAACACAGATAGACAATACAAAATGATTTTTTTAAAAATTATGATTTTAATAATAAATTCAACAAAAAAGAGGCCCTCACAGGCATATTCAATAGGAGAGTGTGGAAGAGGGCTAAGGAATGGGGATCTGTGAGTGTGCCCATCTCCCACATCCATTGGTGAACCACCATATTAGATTAGGATATGGTTTTTGCAGTTCATTATCCTAGCACCTGATTGCCATGACAACAGAATGCCTTGGGTATGTGGCTCAAAGGGAGAAACAGTTTCTCCCCCCCACTCTTTACAAATAGGAAGTACAGCCCCTCAGGAGAGGCTGTTTCTCAGACAAGAGCATGCCCCTGTCAGAGGCCTCTGAAGACAGAGAGACCTACCTCTCTCCCATTGGGGTCCTGCAGTGGGACAATTGTGCATAATAATTTGTGATCCTCCTACCCTCCAGGGGTCCAGGGAGACACACACTAGTGGGTCAAACATAGGGATTGAGAAGTAGTTCGAGAGCCAGTATGCATAGTGAAGGAACTCATGTGGATTGATCTAATGGGATAGTGTTGTGGAGTTCCAAGGAGTGAATAGGGAGGGCACTTACCCCAACCTGCCGAGAAACTATGCTAGCAGACAAAAGCAAAAAGACCTCCCCAAAGGCCTTAGCTCTCAAGTGATTAGGACCTTCAGCAACAACCTGCTTGGCTTGAATAAATTGCCCTGAATTTCATACAAGTGGCTTCTCCTAGTGGCCAGATAAGTAAGCTCTGAGATCTGCCAAGGCCTTGTAAAGCCCCCAGCTCCTTCTACAATTCAGCCACAATTTGTCTTGCTCCACTCCCCACCTCAGAGGGAGTAGAGATCAGCCAAACCCCATGAAGCTACTCAGTCCCTCCTAACGATTGGGCCACTCATACGCCCCAAATGGGGAACAAGAGCTTACCATGCGCACAAAAGGCCATCTTGGCAGCTGGCTTTTCCTTGTAAACATCAATTAATGACAAGGAGAAGAACTCCATAGCTAAACATAGCACCTTCCAACTCAAGCAAACAGGAAGTGGCTGATTCATAGTCACAGGTACAACCCACCATCTCAGAGATAAAGCTGGAGGACCTAACTCACTACACACTGTTGGGAAGAGGTGAAGAAAGCAGGTCAGAGGTAACCCAAGAGATTCACTAAACTAGCTAGAACACCCCATAGGCAACTCAAGAACAGCACTGCTCTCCCTGGTATGCTCAGGGACTGATCTTCAAGGACTAAGAGAGGCAGCCCCATAAGCCAGGACTAACACCCCCAGGTCTTGACCAAGAAGCAAGATGAGAAAAAATCTGTGAAAGAACTCCAGGACCATGAAAAATCAGAGTGAGAGGATAACCCCAAAAGAAAATAAAATTCCTTGCTAATGGATACCAACCAAAATGAAAAGATTGATATGACAGATGAAGAATTTCAAATATGGATTATAAGGAAATTCAATGAAATACAAGAGAAAGTAGAAACCCAACACAAAGAAAGAAGAAAAATAATGCAGAAAATGAATGAAAAATTTAGTAAAGAATTGTATTATTAAAAGAAAAATAAACAGAACTTGATATAAAATATTTATTTGAGTTAATACTATATACAGTGGAAAGTTTTTAAAATAGGCTGGATCAAGCAGAAGAAAGACTGTTAGAGCTTGAAGACAACAATATTAAATTAAACAGTTCATTCATAGAGAAAGGACTGAGAAATAAGAGAGAAGAGCAAAGCCTATAAGGAATATGGGATTATGAAAAGAGGCCTAACATAGGAAACACAGGCATCTCTGAGGGTTAAGAAGAAAATAAAAAGGGGTTGGAAAACCTATTTGGGGAAATATTTAAGAAAAATTTTTCCTGATCTTGCTAGAAATTTAGATATCCAAGTACAAGTAGCTCAAAGGATTCCTGGGAGATTCATCATTAAGAAGCAAACAGCATGACACATAGTCTCCAGACTAGCCAAATAAAACACAAAAGAGGTGTTTCTGTGAGCTATAAGCAAAAGCATCAGTTAACTCACCCACAACAACAAGAAAAAAGACTTACCACAGAATTCTCAGCTGAGACTCTATAAACCAGAAGGAATTAGGGCCCAATTGTCAGTCTTTTCAAACAGCATAATGGCCAGCCTAGAATTTTATATCCTACAAAACTACGTTTCTTATATGAGGGAGAAATAAAGACTTTCTCAGACAAGCAAACACAGAGGGAATTTGTCAAGAAAAGGTCTGCCCTACAAGAAACACTAAGAATTGCATCATATGTGGAACAACACAATAAACACCCACTAGTGTAAAACACCAAAAAGCTAAGGGTCAGAGCCCAGATACCACAATGGCTCAAGAGATGAAACAAAGCAATTAAATTCTACTCAACAGGATGAAGAGTAATCTACCCCACTTATTAATTCTTTCAGTAAATGCGAATGGCTGGGGAACTCCCCACCCAAGAGACATATTCTAGGTGAATGGGTTAAAAATATAAGCCAGGTATCTACTGTTTCCAGTAAACACATCTGACGAAAAAGTACTCATTCAGACTCAAGGTGAAAGGATGGAAAACAATATTCCATGCAAATGGGAAACAATAGAAAGCTGGTGAGTCTACTCTCATATCAGAAAACATAGATTTGAAATCAAGAAAAATAAAGACAAAGACAGTCACTATATAATGATGAAGAAAACAATTGAACAAGAAGACATAACAATTCTAAATATTTGTGCACCTAACAGAGGTGTTAGCAGATTCATAAAGCAAATCCTACTTGATCTAATCAAAGTAATAAATAGCAGTATTGTAATAGCTGGGGTCTTCAATACCCCACTGACAGAATGGGACAGATCCTTCAAATACAAAATAAACAAAGAAACAATGGACTTAAGTAGAATTCTAGAACAAACGGACCTACCAAACATTTACAGAACATTCCACTATCAAACCACTGAATATATGTTCTTCTCATCAGCTCATGAGACATTCTGTAAGATTAATCACAGTCCAAGTCTACAAAGCCTGTCTCACAAATTTACAAAAATAGAAATTATGCCATACATCTTCTCAGACCACAGAGGAATAAAGTTGGAAATAAACTCCGACAGAAACTCTCATTTCTATACAAAATCATAGAAACTAAACCATCCACCCATCCTTATTGGGTCAAGAATGAGAGTAAGACAAAAATCATATGATTTTTTTGAACTAAATGACAAAAGGGACACAAGTTATGAAATCTGTAGGATATAAGAAAAGCAGTCATAAAGGGAAAATTCATAGCATTAAACACCTACAACCAAAAGACAGAAAGATCACACATCAACAATCTGAGAATTATCCCAAGGAGTGGAAAAAGAAGAGCAAACCAATCACCAACCCAGCAGAAGAAAATACATAACTAGGGTCAGAGTAGAATTAACTGAATTTTATATGACAAAAATATACAGAAGATTAATGAAACAAATAGTTGATTCTTTGAAAAGATAAACAAAATCATTAGGTCTCTGGTTAGATTAACTAGAAATAGAAAAGAAAGGATTCTAATAAGCTTAATAAGAAATAAAAAAGTAGATATTACAACTGATACCACAGAAATACAAAGTACCATCTCTGAAGACTATGAAAATCAGTATAGACATAAAGTTGAAAATATTGAAGAAATGGACAAATTCTGGGAAACACACAACCTCCCTGGGCTCAAACTGGAAGAAATAGAACTCGTAAGCAGACCAATATCAAGTAACAACGTTGAAGAAAAATTAGTCTCCCAATAAAAAATAAAGTCCCAGACCAGATGGTGTCACACTCAATTTTGCCAGACCTTCAAAGAAGAACTGGTACCCACCCTGAAGAAATTATTTTAAAACATAAAAAAGGAAGGAATCATCCTCAAGTTGTTCTATGAAGTCAATATCACCTTGATACCAAAGCCAGGAAATTGTTCAACCATAACAACAACAAAAAAGAAAACTATGGACCAATATCCCTTATGAATACAGATGGAAAATTTCTCAATAAAATCATAGCATACTGAATTCAGCTGCATATCAAAATATAATCATAGCAGTGCAATTCACAATTGCAAAGATGTGGAAACAACCCAAGTGTCCATCAATACATGAGTGGATTAATAAACTGTGGTATATGTATACCATGGAGTACTATTCAGCTTTAAGAAACAATGGTGACATAACACCTCTTATATACTCCTGGA
>CAUYSK010002860.1:0-67512 GCA_963575035.1 Avahi laniger | reverse complement strand
AAATAATTTGACACATATTATACTACAGGCACTTTGTTAAACTCTGGTAATTTATTTAAAGGAAAATATAAGATGTTATGAGATCCCATAAACAGAGTAACCTGATCTAGTGGGTCTGTGTGTCTGTGTGTGTGTGTGTGTCTGTGTGTGTATGAAGATTGGCAGAGAGGATTTCTTGAAAAAAAGTTTGATATGACCTTTGGTTAACTTGGTAAGGGCCAGGGTAAGGTGGTGAATGGTCTCAGAAGACAGATAGTAGTCTGTTTCCATAGATAGGAAATGGCAAACATCCATGGGTCAGAACCTCATGACTGATAGGTCTGGGTCAGAGAGAGCTACTCCATAATGAGACTGAAGAGAGGCAAGGTTGTGTCCTGCAGGACCTACAGCATGTCAAGTATTTGGGTTATATCCCCAGAACAAAGGGAAGCCATTGAACGATTTTATGCAGAACTGTGACAAGATGAGATTTGCATTTTAAACAAATCACATTTGCTTTAGTGCTGAGAAGAGATTGGAGGGGGACAAGAATGGCTGCAAGAAGGACACTATAGGGCTAAATTTTTAGTCCATCAATTTGTATCACAAACAGTTTTTATCCTAACTATATAATGTTCTTGTTATTTATGATTCTCATCAGAGATAAGCAATATCACAATAGGATGTCCCCAGATTTTGAGTTTGGCAATGCAAATCTGAAAGGCACTATATTTGCCTGTTGGCAGAAAAGCCTTTCCCAGAGCTCCTGTGGTTGGCTGAATTTGGCAAGTTGTGTGGCGGACCATCTGTGCAAAAATTCTCCGATTTCTCTAGCACATTTAGCTCTGTATCTCAGTTCAGAATAGCGTCAAAATGTGGTTTCATTATTTCATTTCAGTTTCAAGCAGAGGAAAAATATTTAAGAGCTTCTTTAAATGGTTTATACTCAGTTAATTTTTATTTTTATGCTTTTATTTTTATCAGTTTAATACCTGAAATTGGAGGTGTTAATTATCAACTGATACATGTTAAGTGTATCATTTTTAAACTTTAATTTCATCCAAGGTTTCTCACATTAATAATTAAATTGATAATTATATGCTAGGCCTTCTCTCTTTCTTTCTGGTCCTTTCTATATGTTTGAAATATAACAAATAAGGTATATTTTATATTTACTTAGGGTAAATATTTACCTGCATTTTTATAGTGAGTCATTATAGACTCATATATTCAATGTAGTTTTCCAAAAAGTAATGTGGTGAAGACACTGTGATAAAGATGGTAGAACTACAAAGTTATTCACAAGATGTTTCTCAGCTTAAAGAAATAATAGATAAGAATTTATGAAAGAAAGATAAGTTCAAGACTTTTTGGTTTTTGTTTGTTTTTACAAAAGAAGCACAAGTTATTCAGCTCATGCTTTGCCAAGGCAAAATGTAAAAATATATTTTGTATGTACTTTTCAAATTTGGAATCCATAGTTTAGGACTTAATTTATAAATACGATCCAGTCTTAGGATTTAGGGTATAACTCCATATTTCTAGTTGTTTCTAGAATAAAACACATTATAAGCATTCAAATATATTGTTTGTTACCATATAGATAGTGTCTCGAAATTTCAATGACAGAAAAACAAGTATTAGATTATTTCCTCCACCCCACAGCAGATATTGAGGAAAATTAGGTTTTTGACTAGGCCTTTTGGTAGATAAACTGCAAATGAGAGAAGACAGAAAAAAAGGTGAGGATAGAACCTTCCAAAAAGTTTTGGTTCTATGAGAAGAAGCATGAGCTGTCATGGATATATCTACGAAAGGAAGGAGAGGCTAGAGACAAGGTCTTAAAAAAAGAAATCAGAGAGAGACCAGAGAACTAGCTATAGCAGCTGTGGTATAAAAGGAACTTTGGTGAAAGTTTGTCATTTAAACAGAATTTTTATGAAGTCCTAAAGTACAAAAGGTAGTATAACCTTCTCCCGCACTGCTCCTTGAAAACTTCATTAAAAGCATACATTATCTGTTAAGATTTTAGGAGTCAGGTGTATGCTTGTGTGAATGTATTTATTTGTGTTCTTTGAGAGAGAGAGACAGAGAGAGAGAGAGAGAGAGAGAAAGAGAGAGAGAGTGTGTGTGTATGTGTGTGTGTGTGTTGTGTGTGTGTGTGTGTGTGTGTTGGGGATGGGGGAAGGGATTATATAAAGTTTCTTAAGACTGATCCCTAGGAAACCAAGCTGCTCTCAGGCTACATTTCTTTATAAAAGCCTAGATTCAGTAAATATGAAAATTAGCAGAGATAGGTTAAAAAAAAATCAACCCCTGGAATTTAATTTGCAAAAAACTAAATAATTTATTATCAAGGTAAACCTAGGGAGTGATTTGAGCCAAAGCCTTTGTACTCAGAAACCACAATTAGAAATTTGCTTTCTCTCTTAGGATGCGGTGATTTCAGTCAAATGATTTAACTAGTCAATTTTGGCTTCTACAAAATGGAAATGATAAAATGATAAGACCAGGTACATAAGGACTAAATTGAATAACAAATATGAAATCCTCAATACAGTACTTAGAACACAGCAATTGTTCAATAAATGGTGGCTCTTATTATTTTCATTAAATTTCCCAAAAAGAATAAAATTTTTTCAGATGCATATGCTGCTGTAAGACTTTATCTTTCCTTAGTAATATAATTTTGTAAAAAAAAAAAATTTTAAAATAGCAAACTATCTATTCTAGTATTATGCCAAGATACAGGTAACAGTTAATGCCTAGGTACTGATTTAAGACACAAGATACTTCATCTTACAAAATATATTGCTATAAAACTATATGCAAAATATTAATATTCTGTAAAATTTATGTACATATGTGGGTCAAAGGCTGCACACTAACATAGACACACACACAAAATTTAAGAAAATAGGCATTTTTGTTGTTTGAAAACATCCATGGTACACAAATCATTACGCAGTCCCCCAAGCCACTTCATGCGTCCATTCCCTCACTCTCAATAATATCATCTACTTCTTTACAATGAGACATAGCTGCCCTTCACTCCCTCCATGTTCTCCACAACTCATTTCTGATCAGAACCTATCCTTTCTTCCTTTGATGTCAGAGAAAGTTTTGGAACAAATTTTTTCAAAGTCAATCCTCTATTTTGTGGTAGTCCCCTCTTTACCCTTCATTCCCTGTCCTGTGCTATTTCTTTCACTGAAATTTCTTCAATTTATTCTCTTATTCTTCTCATATTTCATTTCATGAGTAGTGGGGAGACAAATAGTTTGCATCTCTTCTCTAAAATAATTTAAATTAAAAATATTTTCTAATAAAAAAAAACACTTAATCTTCTCTCCCTTGTTCACATGGAAAACTACTACTTACCAAGTGCTACAGAATCTATGAAGATCCTGTGATTCCGTTAGAGGGAGTTAGAAGCCATGTTCTCTGTATTCCCAAACCACTGTGTGCACGCGTATTTCCACTATCCTCTGATCACTCTCTGCACCTGTGTTCTGAAGCATTTCATATCACCTACCCCTCCCTGTTCACCTTCTGTCTATCCTTGCCTTGTGCTCCATCCCCAATGTATGGAGCCTCAAACTCCTCTTCATGTGAGATTAGATGATATTTTCACAGAAATGATCTCACCCTTCCTTGTGTAATTGTTGTTGGATGTTTGTATACGTTTTCTTCCATTACACTGACCAGAACTCCTTGGCAACACCAGCCTTATGTTTTGTCTTGGACCATATAGAAAGAAATTAGACAATTATGGCCATTAACAAAGTATAGTTTAATGCTGAGTATGTATGTATATTTTTTTCTTTCTTTCTAGAAGATGAGCTGTTTGAGGCCATTAAAATTTTGAGTAAATTAAGACTCAGTTCCAAATCCTGTTCTCTTTTCTTTCTATTCACTCTTCTGAGGTAAGATCATCTATGTTTATGGCTTTGATTATCTTCAATATGTAGATGACTCACAGATTTATATTTCCAACTGAGAAACCCTTATAAATACTAGACCCACATATCTAACCAAGAAATAAACCTCTCCTCTGGGATGCTACTTTATATTTCCTCTGAGATACATCTTAAACCCAACTTCTCCAAAACTGAACTCATGAACAGTCCTCAAATGTGGTATATGCATACTATGAAATACTATTCAGCCACAAAGAAGGATGAATTAAGGCCTTTTAAAACAATTTGGATAGAACTGGAGACAATTATCCTAAATGAAATATCTAAGGGATGGGAAAACAAACACCGCATGTACTCACTCTTAAACTGGAAATAACTGATGAGTACTCATGCACAGAGGGAAGTAAAACTCAGTGGAAATCAAGCAGAGGGAGGAGAGAGGAGGAATGGGTGAAAAACCTACCTAACAGATACAATGAACACTATCCGGGTGATGGGCACAGTCACAACCCTGACTCAAGCATAACAAAAGCAATCCATGTAACCAAAAACATCTGTGCCCCATAATATTTTGAAATAAGGATAAATAAATAAATTTTAGAAAACTTTCCTATACCTAATCCTCTCCCAGTGTTTACTATTTTGATTAATGGCATACTGATTCTGCTGGTTAAATAAACAAGACGCTTTGGGGTATTTTACCCCCTTATGCATCCACCACCAAATTCTATTTGATTTTACTTCCTGAAAAAAAATCCATTTTCTTTCCTTGGGATTTCTTACTTTTGTGCCCACATCCACTCTTGCCTATTAATAAGTTCTCCAGAATTATCTTGTGGTCAGGATTATATTTTTAAAGCACAAATGTAATTAATTCACCTCTTTGTTTAAAAACATTTCAACAGCTTTTCCCATTTCTCAAAAAAATTAAAACATGTATGTACATCCATGTTTATTGCAGTGTTATTCATAATTGCCAAGATATGGAATTAACCTAAATGCTCATCTATAGATGAATGTGTAAAGAAAAAATGTGTGTGTGTGTGTGTGTGTGTGTGTGTGTGCATTCGCAGAGGACTACTATTCAGCCATAAAACAGAATGAAACTTGTCCTCTATGGCAACATGGATGAACCTGTAAAGCACTTAAGTGAAATAATCCAGGTACCGAAACACACGTACCACATGATCTCACTCATTTGTGGAATCTAAAAAAGTCGATTTCATAGAAGTAGAGAGTAGAATAGTGGTTACCAGAGGCTGGGGAGGAGAGGGTGTCAGGGTAGACAAGGGGGACCAGGAGAGGTCTGTTAAGGTAGAAAGTTCTAGTTAGGATAGGAAGAATAAGTTTTGGTGTTCTATTACACAGAAGGGTGACTATAGCAAATAAAAATATAGTATATATTTCAAGATAGCTAGAAGACAAGATTTTGAAAGTTGTTACCAGAGGAAAAAAAAGATAAATTTTTAAAGTGTTGGATGTGGTAGTTACCCCAATTTGATCATAAGACTATGTGTACATGCATGGAATTATCAGTGTACTCTATAAATAAATATGTACAATTATGCATCAATTACAAATAAAAGAGTACATAAAAGATTAAATAAACACATCATTATCTTATAATTTTAAAAAGGTATAACTCACTCCTCTCCAAGCACACTGGCCTTCTTTCACTCATCTTACTTGCTCTGCTCCTAAAAGTCTTCACCTTTGCACATGACATTCCCCTTACGTGGAATGCCCTTCCTCATTCCTTATATACGTAGTCAATTAGTGAGTATCCTTTGTATTTTTGTTTTTGTGTCATATGCTCTGAAAAGACCTTCCTAACATCTTTGATGAGGTCAGATCTGGCTTTTATATTCTCTCATTGCTTCATATATCTCTCCTTTATAGCATTTGTTGCAATTGCATTTTTGCATTTACTGGAATTATTTTTTTTCCTTGCCGTTATTTTCCCAAGCATAGTTTCAGGCAGGTGCTTAATATGTAGCTTAATATATAATATTAAGCAGAGGCTTAATATATATTTTTTCGATGGATGAATGAAGAGTGAATCAACATATCTAATTCATATTATGTAGTCTTAGTGCTTTCTAGAGTGCTGTGTACGTGGTAGGTTCAAACGCTGTTTGAGGACTGCATTAAAAAAAGAAGAGGGATAAAAGAAAAAGAAGCATTTCATAACATGATTAATGGCTCTCATGAAAATGTTCACTGTAAAAAGTTTACTACATATTTGACTTGCTTAACTTAAAAATTAATAAGATAGACTTATTAAAAGTAATTTTAATTTGTCTTTAAATAGTTAATAGAATTTAAAAGCTCAGAATAATAAGATTTTCCGTTTCCCGCCCACCATTTTAAGTGTGAAAGTTAAGATCTTGTTCAACTATCACTTCATTTGTGAAGCCTCCTGATCCCTTCAGGTAGAGGTGGATGCTATTTTCTCTGAGTGTCTGCTTATGTCATTAAATCATCTACCTTCAACGTCATAAAGCTATTTTTAATAGTTGCAGAAAGTGTACTGATTAATCAAGAAGTATACTGATTAATTTTTATTAACCAATAAAATCAAAGGAAAAAAGTAAGATGCCATTAGGAGTCAAAGACTATAAAAATAGTTTCAGCTATTCAGCTGTGGGTTCATTCATTCAATTGCTGTCCAAAAGATATTGGTCTCACCTGTTACATAAGGTCTCTACTCTAACACTATTACTCAATCATTCATCATTGTTTAGTAAAAACAGAGGAAATAGGATCACAAGAAACAGAATGTTGTCTATTAATTCATTTTTACACAGAGGTTTGTCACATGGGCAATTTTAGGTATTATGATATTCTACATGGTGAAGACATTTGCTCAAAATTCTCAGTTGAGGGACTGAAAACCTTAAGCATCCTGTAAAAAAAATACACATTTACAATCTAATATTTTTTCTTGTTAAAGAAGTGGGAATAAATCATGCTTTATTAATTGACCATTGGGTATGACTCAAGATCTTTTTTTTTAAGCTTACTGAAAAGTAATTTAAGTAGCTTAAAAACTTATAGTCATGAATCGTGCTGATTTTGGTTGGTTAACTTAGTCTATGTTTTAAAACACATAGCAAGACATCAGTGGCTTTGCCTCACCTGAAAATTGACTTAAGACACAGCCTGCTGGTTTTCAGTGAATCAGAAGTAATTGCTTGCTAAATGAGCTTGAGAACAATGCTACACCTTGATTAATCGTTCTCTTCTTTCCCTTTTGTAACATTGCTCATTAACCAATATGCTCCTAAATAAAGAATTTTGAATAAGACACAAGGCTATTTTACCTGTTGTATTGCAATCATCTGAAGTTTTATTCAATGATTTACTTGAAGTATTGTTAAATTATTTACAACAATTATTTTTCATGCTTTCTATAAGGTTTCTAAAGTTCTCTAGAAGAAGATATGATATTATCAGCATATTTCCTAATATGAGTATGACCTTGAAAACAAAATGTAGTTTTCAAAAACGCTATGTGAAGGAAATACTCTTTGAGTGTAAACTTCCAAGCATGTATTGTAGCTGTAATTCTGCTTAAGTCCGTATGATGAATTTATCAGATGGTTTTCATCTTTGAAAAATTTACTTCTCTCATGTGAGTAATTAAAACCCAAGTTATGCTTTACTTCCTAGGATAGAATACAGAACAATGTGACTATTGTTTGGCTATAATGGATTCAAAGCAAGGTATAAAGATAACCACAGAGACTCTGAGTAAAATCCATAGCAAAATAATTGACATTAGGAGTTGACTGGCATATTCTCCAGCTCCTCAATATGAAGACTGATATATAATTTTATCAAGAATATTTAAAATTTTCTTTCTTATAATATGGGAGGACATTCTAGCCTAAAGTAGAATTATATTTGCATATAGGTAAAATTCACTACCTAAAATTCCTGAAAATATGATTTCTAAATGATTTTCAAGCACCTTCTTTTTTGCATTGACATTTTTATAACATTAAGCATGTGCTGAGAGAAAGAGTTCCCTAATCCCAGAAGTGAAACATTTTGGCAGGAAATGGGAAGGTGGAGCCAGTCTCGCAACATGCTGATCATTATTACACATCCACACTACTGTGGCTGGTAGTAGCTTTTATTCACCTTTACCAGTACGCTTTTTTTTTTTTAAAGAATTTTGTAGATTTTCCTTTAATTTTTAGCCACAATTCTTCTGTTCAGGCCAGAAAATCAGGTATTTACCCTGTTTTCAAATTCCTATAAAATATTCTTAATATTTCTTTTATTATGTTTCTTATACCCCTTTTGTCAAGGACTATGGTGTTGATACAATTAGCTGGGACTTCATACATTACTGTTAGAACTTCCATCTCACAAAAATTCACACCAGATATCATGTAATCTAAAATAAGGAGAAGATTTGCATTTTAATAGTTTTCCCCATATATTAATTAAAAAAGGACTTAGTTTAGTGCAATCATCTAATGGTAAAAGACATCTTTTAGTTTTACATCTAATTTGCCTATACGTAAAATACATCTATATTTAAAGCACATGGAATACAATATACTAATATTATAAAATAATAGTTTTATTTAAATTACATTGTCTGACTTCTTAAAATAGTAATCAGTCAAGTGGCCAGCAAAACACTTATTTGTGAGTGCATAAAATATACGATTAATTTACAAGACATCATTAAAGGCATTTAAAAATCTATCTCTCAGAAACAATCAATCAATCACATGTGCACAAACATACCCTAGACCTACGAATCATAATAATCATAATGTTCCCAAATTAGAATAGTAAAAGCAACTTGCTTTTCCAGACATTTTCTTTTGTGATTTAAGAGATTTGTATTTTAACCTCTCTTTGGGGTATCTATCTGTATATAGCTTTTAGAAAAGAATAAAGTCCTGGTGACCATGGGTTTTTAGCAGATATTCAGTGAGTGCTTTTTAACTGAATAAGTGAATAGATTAGTGGATGAATAATCCCTCTTGAAAGGTATTTACGCAGTCTCCTTGCTTTCAGGCTTTCCCCTACTTCCAAGCCATTATACCAACACTGCTAGATCTATCCCCTCGATAAAATTTCACATCAGGTTTTCTCAGAAAAACTTCTGTAGTTCTATAGAGCCATAAAATATGATTTCTAGCATGACATTCAGTGTTCTCCGCAAAATGAACCCAGGTTTCCTTTCCATGTGTATTTTCCACTATTCCCCTGTACTAGTCTTTGATCCACACAAACTAATCTACTCACTGCCTCTCAAACTTTTCCAAGTTGTTTGCTTCTCTATCTTCATGTTTTTTTCACATAACCTTTCAAATTCTAATCATCCTTTAAAGAACTGCTGAGATCCTTAATCCTCAGCAAAATTTGTCCTGACAACCACAGCCAAGGCTGTACTCTGGAGTGGCGACTAAAAATCATTGCCTGAACCCTGTGCTTTGGAAGACATCAGGAATGGAAGACCCAGACCTACACATACCACCCAAACATCAAGCCCACATCAAAAGAGGTGGGGCTGGCTGTTTATGCATTCAACTAATCTCCCCTTCTCCACCACCACCAACACCCACTCCATCAGCAAGTCTTGCCTGCTCTGACTCCAAAATGTATTCTTTCCATCCACGTCTTCACCTTTGCTGCTGCCCCTTAGGATGATTTGCTCCCATCTCTTGTATGAACAGCTGCAACAAGTCTCCTTGCTTTGACTCTGGCACTCACATATTCCCTATTTCTCTCCCCTGCCACCTCTCAAAATCCATTCTCCACATGTCAGCCAAGTTGTTTTGTTTTGTTTTTTTTAAGAGAATGTTTTTTAAAAATATAAATCTCAAAGGTTTACATATAAAATTCCCAGCCTCTAGAAACTTTAACACCCCAAAGATTTCCCAACATATTTAGAATAAAAAATGAACCTCTTACCATGGCCTGTAAGGCTATACATAAACTGGTCCCTGACTATTCTCTAATTTCATTTTCCACCCTTCTACCCTTGTTCTCTATGTTGCTGTTACATGAGCCTTTACTGTTCATTGAATATGGCAATTTAGACTCACGTTGGGGGATTTGCACCGTCAGTCCCATGGACCTATAATTTTCTACCCTGAGATCGCTCCTGAGCAAATGGGCTCACTGCCTAATATACACAGAAGTCAATACAATGTGGCACTGGCTTTTGAAAAAGAAAAGGCTTATGGCAAGGATGATTACCAAGGAGACAGGAGGTGGGCTCTAATCTGTCTCCCCAGTTTGGAGTCTGGAGCAAGTTTATGGACTTGGAGGGCAAGGGCAAGGATTTAGGAAAGCTGGTTTGGCAAGGTCTGATTGGAGGGCTTCAAATTTAGCCATTTATGGTAAAGTATGTTGAGGCCAACTGTAGCCCCAGATCTTCCAGGCCAACAAACTCCTTGCTTCTGAAAGAATTCTGGAATTCAGGCTCTGGTCAAACCCTGGTCTTCTTGGTTTCAGGAGGAAGAATCATTGGTTCTGGGTGTTGTTAGAGGTCAATGATTTTTCTATTATGCATGCCCAGGCTAAATAACTTGAAGTTTTGGCTGTTATACCTACAAGGTAACTCAACATTTGGTTATCAATAGAGTGGGCCAGTTTGGGCTGGTCCTGCAGTTACAAGATTAATCACATGGCTGACTCATTTTTGTCTTTCAGGTATCAGCTCTGATGTTAGTTTCTCAGAACAGCCCTCCCTCCTCAAGCAACATTCCTAACACACACACCACAGCCATTTTCTCTCATATCCTTTATTTTGGAGCATTTACTACTACTGACATAATACTATGCTGTTTACTCATTTGTTTATTTTTTCCTACCTACTCTGACTAGAATGCAAGCTCAAAGAGAACCAATATACTATTCACTTTTGTATATCTGATATCCAGTGTCTTGTTCACTTCTATATCTCCAGCATCTATTAGAGAACAATGCCTGTCATAAAACAGTGGCCAGTTAAAAATATGTTTTGAGAAAATAAAAGGAAATAAAATAATAAATTAAACAATTAAACAAAAGCATGTAAAAGCAGTTTATATACTTGTAAAAATTATGTTAATATTACAACCACCTATCTGACACTCAGCTGAGTATTGCCTTGTGCTAGTTATAATGTTCTTTTATTTTAAATTCTGTCATTTATTCACTCACTTTTAAATTACGAAGTGGGCACAATGTGCCCTGAGGGATACAGCAGTAAACTCCATAGATTCACTACAAACATCACTGGAGGTGAGATGCAGTGGACCCCAGCCTAGGTTGAGATGGGAGAAGCGGTTAGGAAAGGCTTCCCAGAGAACATAACATTCAAATAGAGGCCTGATGAATGAATAGGAGGCAAAAAATCAGAAATCAGGTAGCGGGGGTAGGTATAAAAGTATGTTATTTAACTTCTTTATCTCCCACATTACCTAGCAGTGTTCTTCAAACCAGGACTAGAAGAGAAACAAAGCAGAAACATCACACAGGCAACAAACAGTGGTTTCCATACTTACTCTCCTATTCCTTAAAGGGCCAAGATGGTGAGGGGTAAGGCAGAGGGACAGAATAGAAAAATAATATTCATTAATGCCTATTACATAACAAATACCATGCCACCAATTTTTACACGAATGACATTATTTTGCTCTCTCAGCATCCCTGTTTCAAAGGCTTCCAAATCATTGACTTTCCTAAGTCATTCTACAGCTGAGGTTCTAACCGGGTCTATTTTGACTCTCCAAAATCCGTGTTCCACAATAATATGTTTTCTGACTTGGTCAGTGTGGTTCTCGGTCCTGGCTGCACATTAGAATCAGGAAGCCAAGAACACCTTCCAGACCAATAAAATCAGAATATCTGGGCATGGGACCCATGCTTCAATTGGAGTTAAAGCTATTCAGGTGCTTTTGATATGCAGCCAAGTTTGAGAATCACTGGTCAAGGCAAGGACAGAACACCAGCCAGTTTAATTAATTCTTTTTGGTTATCTCATTCATATTTCTGCTTTCAAGCGGGATCCCACTTAAACCACAATAGGCAAAAAGGATGATTCTATTCTTTGGCATGGCCTCTTTAATGCATTAGTCCTGAAAAGTCAACTGTGAAGGTTGAAACAGCATAACTAAATAATTAAGCTGCTTTTGTCTCTCAACACACCACGTACTGTGTCTGTTTTAATAATTCCTGGCTCCACTAGCATATGCTATCAGATTTAATTCTCCGTGGTCTGGCACTACATATTTTTAGTAACCTTAGCCTTAGAAAGAAGAACAGAAGGAAGTTAACACCATTTACATAACTATAGAAACATGATTTATTTAAGTTTGCAAAAGAATATCACAGGGGAATTCATGAAACTTAAAAATTCATTTTCTTTTTACTTGCTACAACAAAACATTAGTTGGCACTTAACAAAAATGCTATTGTATATATTATTATTAGAGAAGGCATCCACAGCTTCATATAAAAGGAGTTAACTTTGTTGGCAGCCATTGTTCCCAAATGAAACAATATTCTCCCATTGCCCTAGACTACAAAACATTTTTCTGTCTTAAAGATAACATGTGACCCTTGTCTTACAGTTTTCATTATGAAATCCAGCACTGCCAGCATTAGACTTTGTAAATAAATGCCTTATTTGAATGTCCTTTAAGACCCTTGAGGTAAAGCAATGAGTCATATCTTAGAAAAATATTTTATACCAATCAATAGATATCTTGACCTTTGGTTCATCATATTAGTTCATATGACTAATAACTACTCAGCACAAAGATCGCTGAAAATTAAAGCCATATGATGTCATTATGTGACCCTCTCACCCAATGATTCCTCTTTCCTCTGTGTTATACACATATTCATTAATCATGAACTTGCTTCATTATTAGGAATAATTAGACTACAGATAGACTAGCATTTACATTTATCCTTAAAAACATGGTTTACTTAGGAAGTCACCATTGCATATCAGATTGTGGAGTCAGCAGGGTGGAGATGAAAACAAGAGAATAATTTTAACAGCAATTTTACAATGCTTAAAATATGGTTATTTTATATTTATGAATAAAATAACAATGATAAATAGTTGATTTAATATCCTCATTAGGGAGGTTCTGGTATTTACTTGAAATATCTTATTGGCTACAAGCTTAATTTAGATATAGAAAAATATAACAAAAGTACATTTAAAAATATTCTAATGTGGACTTTCTCCTAAATATGAATTTTTATCCTTCCTAACTTAATCGGAATCTATAAGTTTTTAGAAGTATTTATTTTATAAATTCAGTAGTATAAAACAAACATAATGAGATCAACAAGGTTAATCTCAAATCATATTTTTAAAATATCAAAATTACACTGACCTTAGCCATTTTATAGTACACTGTCAGATGTTGACAAAAGTAAATTCTCCTGACTTGTCACTTAATATTTTAAGTTATATGTGATTAAGCAAGATTTGTCCAAAAAGTGACAGGTCAGATTTTCTCACGATATGTTGAAAATGTAGAACTGCTACATTTGATCTCTACACTGTGACCCTGACTCAGACACGAGGCAGGACATAACTGATGCCATCTGTCTCAACCTACAGAGAAAGAGTCTCAGCATGTAGCTAGAGTAAATTTTATGCTGATGACAAAACAGTCTGCATTGACTTTTTGTAGTCAATTTCATAATATAATAGAATTAACTGCACACATCTCCCTCTTATTTAGCACTATTTGTTCATTCATTTCTACAACACGACTCTTCTGTTGGTATTTTCTACCATCTTATTGTGTCCCCTGTTGATTTAAAAATTATGAGATTAATACATTTGGAAAGGTGAGATTTATTTCCTACGAAGGGTTTCAACCTGCAGGCAGGGAAGTGGAGCCTCTAGCCAAGGCTGAAAGCAGACACGTGGAAGGAAGAAGGATGGGACAAAACTTCATGCCAAATGTGTTGGCTAGACATACATGTTTATCAGATTATAGGAAGAGTGATGAATATTCATGAGGGAGATCATGTGATTGCATAGTAGGCAAACATATATGCTATATACATCCCATATTCACTTAAGGGTAAACACTTAACATTGAAATGCAGTAAAATTAGTCTCTATACCTCAAAAGGTGAAGCAGAGGACATGAAAGTGCTGTGCACAGCCTCAGTAAACCAGCCAGAACCAGTCTGTGGTCAGTGGTCATTTATCAGGAAGGAATGTACTGTGAAACTCATCAGCTGTCATGTCCAAACTGCAAAACAGGAGGAGAGTCTGGTTATAGTGTTAGGTGGCTGATTAAAGTCAACACAGGAATGAGTCTTCCATTCTTTGTTTTACCACAGCTAGTTTCTGTTTAACTCTTAGGAAAGAAATCTGGTATCGGTTTGCAAGGAAGGAAATGTATTGAGGTGTGGCTAAATTACCATCTTGTCATTGCTAGGAAACTTAATTTTTACAGGTTTTCTAGCATCTCATTGGTGAATGGGGTTGGTCCATTCACTCTGTCAAGAAGGCCTAGGATATTATTTTTCTTTGATACCCTTATTTAATTTACTGACTATACTTTACATATTTGTTACATTTATGTGGTGTATGTATGTATGTGTGCTCCTTACATGACAGTATTTTTCTCTGAATTATATAAGCTACTTTAATATGGGCTTCCTTTTTAGATAATTTGCTGTTCTCAATTTCTTTTGAAGTTATGATATATTTTTCAATATTATCAAATAGAAAAGTGTTGAAGTTAAGAGAATTTCTTCTTTGATTACATTGTTTTTGTGTGTGTATTTGTGACATATGAAGAAATATATAATAAGTATGTCTTCCACCCCATTTCCTAGCACACAGCTCTTGAAATTCTTGGAATCTCTGAACTATAGAATTTATTTTCATAAGCTAATGAGATCAGTGGCTCTGAGCTACTGGATAGTCTCCAGATGAGGGCTGGTTTCCAGGGAAACCAACTACAAAATTAAAGGGTTAGAACTATCAGCCCTAATTCCTAACATCCTCCTGAAGGAATGAGGGGCTGAAAGTTGAGTTGATCATCAGAGGCCAGTGGTTTTATCATTCATGCCTACATAATGAAGCCTCCATAGAAACCCAAAAAGATGGGGTCTGAAGAGATTCCAGGTTGCTGAATATATGGAGGTACTAGGAAGGTGGCGTGCCTGGAGAGGGCATGGAAACAGCAGGCCCAATCCCACATACCTTGTCCTAGGTACCTCTTTAACTTCACTGTTCAATATCCTTTCTCTGTTCAATATCCTTCGCTTTACAATATCCTCTATAATAAACTATTAAATGTGTTTCCCCCAGTTCTGTGAGATTTCCTAGCAAATAATCGAACCCAAGGAGATGGTTTGATTTACAGTCAGTTGGTCAGAAGCACAGTGATAACCTGGACTTGAGACTGGCATCTGAAATGGTGGAGCATCCTGTGAGACTGAGTCATGAACCTGTGGATTCTGACACTATCTCCAGAATAGCATCATAATTGAGTTAAATTTCAGGACGCCCAGTTGGTGTCCACTCAGAATTGGAGATTGCTTGCTGTGACCAAAAGTGAAATACCAGTGTGAGTTGTGTTAGACTATACAAAAAAAAATTTGTTTTTTCTATAGAACACTAAACTTGTATCAATCTTGTTTTAAGCAGCAGCTAAAAAGCCAGGCACTGGAGATAAAAATACAAGTAAGACGACACAATAGTGAAATAGAAATAGATCACCGCAAACATATACATGATAGGTTTAAAAAAGTGTTACAAGTGATTAACTAGATATATCAATGACCTATAGTGTTGACGAAAAGAAGATAAGGGTAATTCTACCTGGTACAAAGAGAGATTTCAAATAAAGACGAAAACTTGCAAGCAGAAGAGGTATTTACCTATTCAGCCGAAAAGTAGGATGTTATAATCATACAAAGTAGCTTAAACAAAATCAGGATCTGAAGTAGTCTCACTGAGTGTGGTAAATCCTCATAGCAGGAGTGGAGATTATGACTCTCTGGACTAGAGAACGAGGTCAAAGTGGTAGCTGGGAGGTGACATTAAACACAAGATTGAAGCAGTAGGAAGGACACTGATTGTAAAAAAGTCATGTATATTATACTAAGATGCTTCACCTCCTGCTGTGGAGAATAATGAGGCACTGAAGCATCTTAAGCAGAATAATGATAGAATCAGCTATATCTGGCACCAATGCAGAGGGAAGACTGGATTAGAGTAGGGTTCTAATGAAAGGATCCAGAAGAAAGACTTGAATTTAATAAAAGCTGTGAGAGGAATAGATGAAGATAGAAATTAGAGATATCAAGGAAATAGAAATGCAGTTTAGTAACCAAGGGGGAATAGGGTAGGATTCTTAGGAGAAGACAATATCTATCAGGGCACCCAAGTTTTTAGCTTGAGTGATTGAATGATATTTGCAATCCTTCAGATAGGAAATGAGGAAGGAGGGTCATGTTAGAGGGAAAGATAGTGACTTTTTCAATATATTGAACAAAAGAAATCATTTGTAGGCCCAAGAACTGTTCCAGTAGATAATACACACAGCCTTCCGTGGTTTGCCAAGTTAGGAAGATAATTTAATGAAGGAAGTGATTGATGGTGTCAAATGTTGCTAGAGAGCCGAGTAAGATGAGAGCCCCAAAAGACATACAAATTTAGCAGTTAGTTGGTCATCAATAACTTTGCTGGAGCCTCTTTGGTGGGGCCAAAAGCCTGATCATGCCGAAGTGAGAATGAATTAAAGATGATAAAATGAATATAAAGTATAGGAGACACATTTTGAGATCTTGTCTCTAAAGGGAAGAAATCTAAAGATTATCTAGAAATAGGTAAAAGGTTGATGGAGAGTTTTGTTTTTATTTGCGTATTTGTTTTTACTTTAATAGGAAAAACTTGAACATATTTCAGTCAAGGAGAAAAAAAACAGGATAATAGAAATATTGAAAATAAAGTAAGAATAATAAAAATTGCTCTACTGAGACCCAGCAGATTTGGAGAAGGGATCAGACCAAACACAGAGATTGCAGGGTAACGTCTTTATTTGATATTGCAGGAAAGAATGTAAGGATATGTAAAGATAGTACCTGGAGGAAGTGTAAGGAGTTTATACTAGCTAGCCTTAAAATTCTAAAATTAAAGACTTTTAGGCAATTTATTTTATTCTGGATTTATTAAACAATTTTGTTTCTAAAGAGCAGCATCTAAGTACATACATTTTAAAAATTAATATTAGTGAAAAATATTTATGAAATGTGATTATGTAGAACATGACTGTGTGTGTGTGTGTGTGTGTATGTATATATGTCCAGGGATGCTGCTAAAAATACAATATACAAGCTCCCCCACAGCAAAAAATTATCTAACTCAAAATATTAATAATGCTAAGGTTTAAAACACTTATAGAATGTATGGAAAATATATGCTTAGCTTATTATAGTATACCTTCATGTAATATACTATTTTACATGTAGTTAAAGAAACTTATAATATTATGCTTCCGATTAATACTCCTGCCAGTTGTGGTATTGTTATCATATATTCTAATTTCATGATTGTTATACATATACATATACATATATTGTTATTGTTTTTGCTTTAAACCACCCATTAACTTTTTTGTGTGTGATAAGAACACTTAACATGAGATCTACTGTCTTTGCAAATTTTTAAGTCTACAACACAGTATCATTAACTATAGGCATTATGCTGTGCCATAAATTCCTGGGACTTATTCATCTTGCATAACTGAAACTTTGTTCCCTTCAAATAGTGTTTGCCCATTCTCCCCTCCCCCAGTCCCTGGCAACTACCACTATACTCTCTGCTTTCTTGACTATTTTAGATTCCTCATGTAAGTGTCTTTCTGTGACTGGCTTATTTCACATAGCAATAGTGCCCACCAGGTTCATCCATGTTGTTACAAATGGCAGGGTTTCCTTCTTTTTAAAGGCTGAATAATATTCCATTGCATGTACATACCACATTTTATTTACTCATTTATCTGTCTTGATTATTGTGAATAACGTTACAATGAACATGGAGGTCCAGATACCTCCTTGACATCCTGATTTCAGTTCCTTTCAATCCAGAAGTAGGATTGCTATAACATATGGCAGTATCTATTAATTTTTTAAAAGTTAATTTATCTCTGCTTCTAAAGTACACATTATTTAAAATATGTAGTTACAGTCGAAAGATAAATTTTTAATTGTCACCAAAGCCATATTTAAAAAATTGAAGCCCAGGCAGTGTACTGATTTCTATTGTTTTCACTATCATTACTATTCAGTACACTAGCATAATGGTGGTCTGCACCAATCATTAGTATAACCAATAAATGAATCAGCTATCCTGTAAACCATGTATTTCATCTTTTAAAAATGACCTGACTTTTTCTACAATTCTCTCTACAAATAAGAATTTGCTAGCTTATGCATCCTTTAAACTGTGACATTTTCCTTGAAATATACAGTGTTCTACTAAGTTAAATATTGAGACCATTTAGTATTTTTACCTTATGTTTCTGGTTTTAAAAGATTTATATTTTATGAGTTAAAAAATTAAATTATACTTTTATTATTCATGATGTGCATTTTTATTGCTTTGGGGTTTTATGTAAATTCTCTTGCTAATTTTAGTTTACTACTAAACACATTTCTTTTATTGAATTTATACTTGAAAGTATGAGAAAAGTCAACATTTAGAAGAGAAAAATAGCAACTCTATTGAACTAAGTGGAAACATAAAGTCATAGAATTTAAAAAAATCAAAGCATGTTCCCCTTTATAAGAAGTAAACATTCAAAATAGAAAGGGAATGCTGTTAGGATGTAATAGCCTAATCCACTGCAAAATATGAACAGACCATTTAATTTCCTTTTAACACAGGAATTGAATCTTATTGAAACCTTGTGAATGTCATGCTTTCTTTGTGTTATAATTCCATCAAGGTCATCTTGCTGAGAATCCACTGAAAACAGCTTTGGTCCTTAATATCACAGACTCCTCCTTGTATGACCAAGATAGTAAGCACTTAAAAATCAATCCTGGGAATGATTATCCTTTGTATATTTAATCTACATTTTACTTTAAAAAATATTTTTCTCTATGTCAATTTCTTTTGCCTTTAATATGGTTTTAGTCTTTCTTCTAATCTCTGACCCAAAAGACAGAAAGCAAAAGTTATCAAAAGGTCTAAAATAACAGTTCATATCAAAAAATAAATATTTTTTCTTTAACTATGCACCAAATAGTTTAAATATTAGAATTTCAATTTAATGTTCCTCCAACCCATTGTATTTCTTCACTGAGAATCTTAAAACTACTCCAGTATTCAAGTGAACTTTTTTTTTTGCTGTACACTTATGGTTATTTGAACAAAATCACATTTTCATTTTTCTTATCCTCACATCATTTTCTCTTGGCACAATATTATATTTCCTTCAAAGTATTTTATGTATTGTAGTATATCCATATTATCCACTTTTAATGTAATTTCAATGAATAGATCACCTACATTAATAAACTTAGAGACATTGATAATAAAGATGTTTATAGAAGCAATAGGGTTTATTTTCTCACTTGCCACATTAATTAGATCCATTGCCAGAGATAATACAAGTCAGTTTTGCATAAATCAAATTATTTAATTAACTATAGGGAAATTGAATAAGATCTTTTCATGGAAGTCCTACCTGACATAATATAATCTATGCCCAGAAATAATAGTAATGGTCCAGAAGATGTCTATTTCCAAAGTTATATTGAGGAGTCAATATGGTTTCATAAGAGTTAGAATGATTTTGTTTACAAGTAACAGAAAACTAAACTTCAAACTGTCTTAAGAAATAAAGGTAGGTTTGGATAACTGATAATTATGTACAGAGTATATGCAGAATAGCCTGCCCAGAGGATCACCAGGTTAGTAAATGTGGGCTGCTAGAAAGCTAATGTCTGAGCCTTTCTGACTCTTCTAAGCAAGGCACAGAATATTTTCCCTATTGGCATTCTCTTAACATATCTTTTTTTCTCAAAAGTTGAGGATGCATTTTGTTTTATAGCCTTCAAATGAAAAGATTCCAGGAATCCCATTCTCCTGGCTCGTGGTAATTTCTCCCTCTTTCTGCTGTTGAATTATAATTTTGAAAAGTTAAATACATAATTAAATCCCAAGTAAATAGATATAAAGCAGCCATGTGTTAGATTTATTTAACTAATTAATGAAGGAATAATCAGGGAGGTAAAGCTAATTCAGAGAAATTGAGAGGCAAACTAGTTATAGTTTATAAAAGATACAATATAGAGAATGATCAAAGACAGCTAAAAACATCTAGATTGCACATATATACGTATGTGTGTGTGTGTGTGTGTGCGCGCACATGCGCGCGCGTGTGTATAAATATTGAGTACAGGTCTACTCCAATAGCTCACCAGAAAAACATACAAAGGGGTCTTACAAGATTGAAGGTAAAGGTTTTAGTAGAGCATTTATCTTATTCATTCTGACTTTGTTTTCTCTAACTGATCCAGTTCTCTATCACAAAGTGCTGTACTAGACAATGATAAAGAAGGAGAAAACTTGGGAATGGAATCTATTTTATAAAACCTTTACAAAATTACTTTTCTTTAAGGTATTTGCATAAATACTCATAGCATGGGATATGTTATTTGACAAATAAAAATCTCCCAAAGATTTTTTGTAAGAATTTTAAATTTATTTTAATATATACACTGAACCTCAGGAGCTCAGATGATTAATTTTATGTGTCAACTTGACTGGGCTATGAGATGTCAGATAACTGGCAAAACATTACTTTTGAGTATGTCTGTGAGGGTGTTTCTGGAACAGATTGGTCAATCGAGTGAAGACAATCTGCTATCACTGGCATAGGCTGTCATTACACAATCCTTTGAGGGCGTGAATAGAACAATACAGTGGAGGAAGAGCAAATTTACTCTGTCTGTTTGAACTTGGACATATATTTCCACCTGCTCTTCAACAATTGCACTACTGGTTTTCAGGGCTTCAGACCAGTGCCAGGACTCTGACCACTGGCTCTCCTGGTTCTCAGGCATTCTGCATTAGAACTATGCCACAGCTTTCCTGGGCCTCCAGCTTGCAAATGACAGATCATGGGACTTCTCAACCTCCATAATTACATAAGCCAATCCATAATAATAAATCTCTGTATATCTACGTATATCCTATTGGTTCTGTTTGAGAACTCTAACAGGGGCCACACTACAGGAGAATTTATTCTTATTTGCCTTATATTTTATTTAGGTTTAATTTAAATACTGTAACATGTATAGGTCTTAAGTACATAGTTGTGTGAGTTTTGACAAATGTTTATACTTATGTAACCAATACTTCAATCGAGATGTAGAATATTTCTGTAAACCTAGAAATTTTTCTCATCCCATTCTCCAATCAAACTCTGCCCCTGAAGGAAATCACTAATCTGATTTCTATCACCATAGATTAATTTTACATATTCATGAATTTTATATAAATGGAATTACTTCTTCATCAACATGTCTTTTGAAATTCACCCATTTTGTCATAGGTCAATATTTCATTGTTTTTTTATTGCTACATATTCAATTGAAGATATATGCTGCAATTTATCTCCTCTCTCTTAATTTATATGTTGATTATTTCCACTATTGAACTATTATAAGTAAAGCTGATATAAACAGTCATGTATAATTTTTCTATGTCATGTGTTTTTGTTATTCTTGATCAAATATGAAGGTGCAGAATAACTGGGTCATAGGATAGTTGTATGATTAATTTATAAAAAATTGCCAAATAGTTTTCCGAAATAGTTTTAGTATCTTACACTTCCACCAGCAATATATGGAAGTTACTTTTACTCCACATCCTTGCCAACATGCTATACTGTTATTATTTTCAATTTTAGCAACAAACTAGTGTTTAGCAATCTTTCCACTGTGCTTTTAATTTGCATTTACTGTTAAGAACTTATTCATGTGACTATTGAGCATTTAAAGATTTTTTAGCCTATTATAACTATATGATATTTTGGAAGCCACTTGGTAACCACTAAGAAAGAACATATACAAGATAAAAAAGAGATTAAAAAGCAAAGATCAAAGCAGATCAATAGAAAAAAAATCACTAATCAAGAAAGAAGACAGAAAGGGAGGAAGCAAAAAACAAAGAATCTACAAAACAACCAGAACACAGTTAACAAAATGGCACTAGTAAGTCCTTACCTATCAATAATTACCTTAAATATAATAAATTCTCCTATCAAAAAATATAGAGTATATGGATTAAAAAATGGATAAGAAAAGAAAACAAGACCAAACTATATGCTGCTTGCAAGACACTTACCTCAACTATAAGGACTCACAGGCAAAAAGTAAAGGGATAGAAAAAGATATTCCATGTGAATGGAAACCAAAAAAGAGTGGAAGTAGCTATATTTATATCAGATTAAATATATTTTAAGTCAAAAACTGTAAAATGAGAAAAAGGATAGTATATAATGATAAAGGAGTCAATTTATTAAGAAGATATAACAATAATAAATATATACACACCCAATGCATGTAAATATGTAAAGCAAATATTTTTAGATATGAATCAAGAGATAAACTGTAACACAATTATCAAAGGGGATTTCAATATCTCACTTTCAACAATGGGTAGATCATCCAGAAAACAAATGAGGAAACATCAGACTTACACTACACTTTAGACAGGGGTTTCCAACCTACGGTGAGTCGTATAGTAATTTCATTACACATTACAATGTAATAATAATAGAAATAAAATGCACAATAAATGCAATATGCTTGAATCATTGCCAAATCATCTCCCCCCTCCCTAGTCCATGGAAAAATTATCTTCCATGAAAATGGTCCCTAGGGCCAAAAAGGTTGAGTACAACTGCTTTAAACCAAATGGACCTAATAGACAGATATAGAACATTCCATCCAGTGGCCACAAAATATACATTCTTCTCAAGCACACATGAAACATTCTTCAGGATGGATCATATGTTAAACAAGTCAACAAATTTAAGAAGATTGAAATCATACTAAGTATCTATTCTAACCACAATGGTATTAAAGTAGAAATCAATAACAGCAGGAATTTTGGAAAATTCACAAATGCATAGAATTAAACATGTTTCTTAACAACCAATGAGTCAAAGAAAAAATTTAAAAGGAAAATTTTAAAATATCCTGAGACAAAGGAAAATGGAAAAACAACATGTAGACTTTATAGAATGCAGCAAAAGCACTCTTAGAGGAAAGCTTAAAACAATGAACACGCATATCGAAAAAGAAAAAAGATCTCAAATAAACAACATAACATTACACCCTAACGGAACTAGAAAAACAAACTAAGCTCAAAGTTAACAAAATGAAAAAAATAAAAAAGATCAGAGCAGAAATAAATGAAATATACACTAGAAAAGCAATCAAAATATCAACAAAACTAAGAGTTGGTTTTACAAAAAGATAAACAAAATTGACAAATCTTTAAATTGAGGAAAAAAGGAAGAAGGCTCAAATAAATAAAATCTGAAATGAAAGAGGAGACAGTACAACTGATACCACAGAAATACAAACGATTGCAAGAAGTGACTATGAGTAATTAAATACTGGTTAATTCAATAACCTATAAGAAATGGAAAAATTTCTACACACATACACCATACCAACACTGAATCGTGAAGAAACAGAAAACATGAACAGACCAATAAAGAGTAAAGATATTGAATCGGTAAAAAAAAAAATTTTCATCAAAAAAAGCCCAAGACTCAATGGCTTCACTGCAGAATTCTACCAAACATTTAAAGAGGACTTAATACCAATCCTTCTCAAACTATTCCAAAAATCTAAAGAGTAATAAATACTTTCAAACTCATTTTATAAGGCCAGAATTACCCTCGTGCCAAAGCAAGACAAGTAGACTACAAAAAAATTATAGACCCTCATTCCCGATGAACAGATGCAAAAATACTTGATAAAATACTAGCAAACTGCACATTAAAGCACATTAAAGGGATCATTCACCATTTTTTTCTTCGACACCATGATGGTTCAACATACACGAATCTATAAATGAGACACACTATATAAATACAATGAAGGGCAAAAATTATATGATCATCTCAATAGATGCAGAAAAAGTATTTGACAAAATTCAACATTCTATCATGATAAAAACTCTCAAAAAATTAGGTACAGAAGAAATACATATCAACACAATAAAGTACATATATAGCAAGCCTACAGCTAACATCATTCTAAATGGAAAAACATTGAAAGGTTTTTCTCTAAGGTCCAGAACAAAACAAGGATGCCCAGTCGCATCACTTTCATTCAAAATAGTAGTGGAAGTCTTAGCCAGAGCACTTAGGCAAGAAAAAGAAATAAAAGATATTCACATTGGAAAGGAAGCAGTTAAATCATCCATATTTGCAAATGACATAATATTATATTTAGAAAACGCCAAAGACGCTACTGAAAAACTGTTAGAATTCATAAATATATTCAGTTATGTTGCAAAATAAGTAAACATAATAAATAGACTCCCTGTACATTAACAATGAAGTATCTGAAAAAATAAATTAAGAAAATAATCCAATTCACAATAGCTGCAAAAAATAAAATACTTCAGAATAAATTTAACCAAGGAGGCAAAGATCTATACACTGAAACTGTAAAACATCAATGAAAGAAATTGAAGAAGACACAAATAAGTGGAAACATATCCCATGTTCATAGATTAGAACAATTAATATTGTTAAAATGTCTATACTACCCAAAACAATCCACAGATTCAATATAATCCCTATCAGATGTCTAATGACATTTTTCACAGAAACAGACAAGACAACTTTAAAATGCATGTAGAACCACAAACAACCTGGAATAATCAAAGCAATCATGAGCAAAAAGAAGGAAACCAGAGATATCACACTATATAACTTCAAAATATACCACAAAACTACATTAGTCAAAACAGCAGGGTCCTGGCATAAAGACAGACACATAAATTAAAGGAAGAGAATAGAGAGCCCAGAAATAAATCCAAGCATTTACAGCCAATTAATTTTTGACAAAGGTGTTAAAAACAGAACACATAATGAGGAAAAGACAGTCACTTTAATAAATGGTGGTGGGAAAACTGGATATCCACATGCAGAAGAATGAAATTAGACCCTTATCTCACATCATATACAAAAATTAACTCAACATGGATTAATGACTTAAAAGGAAGATCTGAAACTGTTAGACTACTAGAAGAAAACATATAGGGAAAGTTTTATGACAATGATCTAGACAATGATTTTTTTTGGATCTGAACCTAAAAGAATAGGCAACAAAAGGAAAAATAGGCAAATGAGATTAAGTTAAACTAAAAACCTTCTACATAGCGAAGGAAACAATCAACAGAGTGAAGAGAAAACCTAGGGAATGGGAGAAAATGCTTGCAAACCATACAGCTACAATATCCAAAATATATAAGAAACTGAAATAATAGTAAGAAAATAATCCATTTTTTTAATGGGCAAAGGATCTGAATAAACATTTCTTAAAAGAAGACATACAAATGGCCAACAAATACATGAAAAAAATGCTCAAAAATCACTAATTATTAGGGAAATGCAAATTAAAAACACAATGAGATATCACTTCATACCTTTTACAATGGTTGTTATATCAAAAAGACAAAAGATAGCAAGTGAGGTGAGGATGTAGAGAAAAGGGAACCCTTGCACACTGCAGATGGGAATGTAAATGACCACAGGCATTATAGAAAACGGTATAGAGGTCCCTCAAAAAATGAAATAGAACTACCATGTAATCCAGTAATCCCACCAGTGGGTTAATATCCAAAGAAAATGAAATGAATATGTTGAATAGACATCTGCATTGCTATGACAACATTATTCACAATAGCCAAGAAATGGTATCAATGTTAATATCCAACAAGAGACAAACAGATAAAGAAAATATGGAAATAATGGAATGCTATTTCGCCCTTAAAAAGAAGGAAGTACTGACATTTGCAAGCAACATGGATGAACTTGGAGGACATTATGTTAAGTAAAATAAACCAGGTACCAAAAGACAAATACTACATGACCTCATTTATCTAAATCTAAATCTAAAAAAGTATAATTCATAGAAACTAACAGTGGTAGTTACCAGGGGCTGGGACTGTGGTGGTGGGGGTGTTAGACAGATGTTGGTGAAAGGATACAAAATTTTACTTAGATAGGAGGAATAAGGTCAAGACATCTATTTTACACATAATGACTATAGTTAATAATGTATCATGTTCTCAAAAATTGCTAATAGCATAGATTTTAAGTGTTCTCACCACAAAAAATTGGTAAGTATATGAGGTAACCGATGTGTTAATTAGCCCAATTTAGCCATTCCACAACGTATACATATTTCAAAACATGTTGTACATGACAAATATAGAGACAAAAGAGGTGCCTTTACACTCCAGGAAAACTGTAGATGATGAAAGTTAAAACCCAGAGTTAGACTAAAAATACCAATTCCACGTACATTCTTTTAGCACCTTTAAGTGTTCATCACTGTACTAATCATCGTGGGCTTACACAAAAGAAATATAAGAGCTAGGCAATTTCTACAAAAATGAACAATCTCATTGAGGAGAAAAGCCTTAAACATATGATCTTATAAAATAGTAATATGAGACCAGCTATGATGAAAGGCCAAAACCACTTTCAGTGACAATAACAGTTTTCAAAGAAAAGAATTACTGACTAACTTGGACAAGCCACCATAAGCTTTTGGAAAGATAGGCAATTGGTTACAGCTGTGGTTGGGCACTTTGGACGGGAGGAAAACAAAAGGAGAAAAATGGCAGGGCAAATTATTCTCTTGGGTTCTGTCCCTTATCAAGAAAAGTGCTATTTTTCACATCACTTTTCTGAGGTAATTGTTTAGTTAAGCATAAACATGAGGTAATGTTTTGCCTATAGAAACATTCTCAAGCAATTTATTTTTATCCAAGACTAACATTCTTTCTGTATTTCAATAAAGAATGCTCTTTTATAGTCTAAAAATCTGTCTTGAAACTTTGAAAAATAATCCTGGTGGGCTAGACCTGGTGAAGAAGAGAGATTGACTCTCTTATTGCTGGTTGTGCAGCTTCATTGCTTTTCATTGTGAGGTGTGTAATTAAATCATGTGCTATAAAGCACTATATCATTCAATGAAATAAAGTGTCTTTACACAAGGTGCTTTATTTTCAGAATGAATTTGATCATTTTACACTTGGCCAATTGAAATGCATTCTGAAAAGGGTAAAAGGAAGTAGTTTGCTGGTGGGAATGCAAACTAGTGCAACCTCTGTGGAAAGCAATATGGAGATACCTTAAAGAGATACAAGTAGATCTACCATTTGATCCAGCAATCCCATTATTGGGCATCTACCCAAAAGAACAAAAAACATTCTATAAAAAACACACCTGCACTCGAATGTTTATAGCAGCACAATTTACAATTGCAAAGATGTGGAAACAACTGAAGTACCCATCAGTACATGAGTGGATTAATAAAATGTGGTATATGTATGCCAGGGAGTACTATTCAGCTATAAGACACAATGGTGACATAGCACCTCTTATATTTTCCTGGATAGAGCTGGAACCCATTTTACTATGTGGAGTATCCCAAGAATGGAAAAATAAGCACCACATGTACTCACCAGCAAATTGGTTTCACTTATCAACACCTAAGTGCACATATAGGAATAACATTTATTGGGCGTTGGGCAGATGGGAGGGGGGAGGACCGGACGGTTATATAGGAACATAATGAGTGCGACGCGCACCATCTGGGGGATGGACATGCTTGAAGCTCTGATGGGGGGAGGAGGAGCAGGGCAAGGGCAACGTAACCTAAACATTTATACCCCCATAATATGCAAAATAAAAAAAAAGGAAGTGATTTGTCTTTCACTACGTTTAAGTTAAAGACTGAATTCCATTATCTATTATTTGAATATATGCTATTTATCTCTTTTTTAAGGTACAATTTTTTTGAGCACCAACTATGTGCTTGGCACTCTGGAAGGCATCTTTTGTATAGCTTCTAATTTAATTCTCACAAGATCTTTGCAAGTTACAGTACAAAGAAGTTAGAAAATGTCCCTAATAGTACACAGCTGCAAATTAAAATTCAAGAATTTAAGAAATGTCTCCCAATGCCAAGTCTGACTGAGCAGTAATGACAATGAAGTGCAACTCATTACCCTGGATTGCATCATAGATCAGGGAAATAATATTTTTATGAAGAACATTATTAGGATGAGTGACAAAAGTTTACCTCATATATAATGTTAGATTTCCTGTGTTTGTGTTGTCATTTATAAGAGAATTATCTTTATTCCTGAAAAGTGCATTCAAAAGTATTTACAGGCTGGGCGCGGTGGCTCATGCCTGTAATCCTAGCACTCTGGGAGGACGGGGTGGGCGGATCGTTCTGAGCTCAGGAGTTCGAGACCAGCCTGAGCAAGAGTGAGACCCCCGTCTCTACCAAAAATATAAAGAAATTGGCCAAACAGCTAAAAATAGAAAAAAAAAATTAGTCGGGCATGGTGGCGTGCGCCTGTAGTCCCAGCTACCTGGGAGGCTGAGGCAGGAGGATCGCTTGAGCCCAGGAGTTTGAGGTTGCTGTGAGCTAGGCTGGCGCCATGGCATTCACCCCAGGCAAAAGAGTGAGACTCTGACTCAAAAAAAAAAAAAAAAAAGGATTTACAGATAAGGGTACTTGATGTCTGCAACTTACATTCAAATTGTTCAGGAAATAATAATATTAATGACATATACGTATGTGTACACACTTAAAAATTTTAGTAACTAGTGAATTAATGAATTTTTATAAAAAGTAAATAGGAATTATTTGTTATATTCCAGCAAATCACCTGAAATTTTCAAATATTTCGACACAAAAATTTCAAAAACTTTCAAAAGTAGTAAAAGATATCAGTGGAATATATCGTCATATGTTTCTTTTTAAATAGCTTTATTCAGGTATAACTGATATATAAAGAACTGCACATATTTAATGTGCACAATTTGATGAATTTGTATCACATGCAAATACCCCTGATAAAATTACCACAGTCAAGGTAATAGACATATTCAAAACCTCCCAAAGCTTTCCTGTATGCTTTTGTTGTTGTTTTTGCTTTTGTTAAGAACACGAGATTTACCTTCTTTACAAATTTTGAAGTACACAATACTATGTTAAGTATAGGTACTATGTTTTATAGCAGATCTCTAGAATTTATTCATCTAGCATACCTAAACTTTATATCCATTGAACAACTCCTCATTCCCCCCATAGGCCAGCCCTCTGGCAACCATTATTATATTTCCTGCTTTTACGAGTTTTACTGGTATAGATACCTCATATAAGTGAATCATGCAGTATTTGTCCTAATATGACCAGTTAACTTTACTTTGCATAGTGTCCTCCGAGTTCATCCATGTTTCTGCAAATGGCAGGATTTTCCTTTCAAGGTTGAATATAGTCTACAGCATACATATACACCACATTTTCTTTATCCTTTTCTACATTGATGAGCACATAGATTAATTCCATATCTTGGCTACTGTAATGCTGCAATGAACATGCACATATCTCTTTGAGATTCTGACTTCAGTTCCTTTGGACTGGAAGTGGGATTGCTGGATCATATAGTAGTACTATTTTTTATTGTTTTAAGAAACTCCTATATATCATTTTCCATAGTAGCTGCCACATTTTGCTTTCCCATCAACAGTGTACAAGGGTTCAAATTTCTCCACAACCTTGCCAACACTTGTTATCTTGTTTCTCTGTTAATAGTCACCCTGACAGGTGTGCGGTGGTATCCCATTGAAGTTTTTATTTCCATTTTCCTGATAAATAATGATGATGAGTATATTATATATGTCAATTAACCATTTGTACATCTTCTTTGGGGATATGTCTATTCAGATCCTTTGCTTTTTTTTTTAATCAGGTATTGTTTTTTGTTATTATATTGTAGGAAATCCTTACATATTTCAGAAACAAATCCCTTATCAGATGTGAGTTTTCAAATAATTTCTTCCATTCTGTCAACTGTTTTTTTTTGTTTTGTTTTTGCTGTGCAGCAGCTTTTCAGTTGCAATACAAGCTACTTTTACCTACTTTTGCTTTTGTTGTCTGTGTTTCTAGGATCATATCCAAAAAATTATTGCCCAGATCAATGTCAAGAAGATTTTCCCCATGTTTTCTTCCATGAGTTTTATAGTTTCAAGTCTTATTTAAGTCATTAATCCATTTTGAACCAATTATTTTGTATAGTGATTGTTGCATTGTGTTTATAGTATTGAGTATAGTACCCAATTTCATTCTTCTGTATGTGGATATCTAGTTTTCCCAGCACAGTTTTTAAAGTTACTTTCCTCATTGTATATTCTTGGCATGATTGTTGAACACAAGTTGACCATACGTGTGTCGATTTATTTCTGGGCTCTTTATTCTGTTCTATTGGTCTGCATGCCTTTCTTTATGCCAGTACTGTGCTCTTGTAATTACTGCAGTATATTTTAAGATCAGGAAATATGATGTCTCCAGCTTTGTTTCTCTTTCTCAAGATGCTTTGGCTATGCTGGGTCTTTTGTGGTTCCATATGAATTTTAGGATGGTATTTTCTATTTCTGTAAAAATGTTATTGAGATTTTGATGGGAATAACATTCAATCTGTAGATCACTTTTGGGGAGAAATGGATATTTTAACGATAAATATTACAATCCATGAAAATGAATTATCCTATTTATTTGTGTCCCCTTATATTTCTTTCATCAATGTTTTATAGTTTTCCATGTACGAGTCTGTCACCTCCTTGGTTAAGTTTATTCCTGGGGAAATGGAGAGTGTACCCATCCAAACATTCCTTTTTAGTGTTTAAAAAGGCTTTGTTCATTGCTAATTATTGCATAATGTAGGAGAAAGATCTGTGATATTACCTTCATATTCAAGGTAATGGAAATACTTCATATTGTAAATAATATTTCTAGCCAAATCTTTTGTAATTTAATTTCCTGTTTTTAATATTTTTCTAGCATAATATTGAAATGTTCTACAAAAAATATCCATTTTGTAATCATTTTACTAGAGAAAGTCTCCATATTTTAGAAGTGTCCATTAATCCCTTGTGTGCACATAAAATAAATGTAGTTCCTATAGCTGTATTTCTTGTTCTTAAATTACAATGAAGGATATGATACTAACTGCAAAGCAGAGAAATATTTCTTTTATGGTACAGAACATTCTTCTTTTCTCCTTAAAGTTATATTCATCACTTAAAAGAGAAATATGTAAAATTGGTGATGTTATAAAATAATATTCACACAAAATCATTTTTTCAAATAGTGTAATACAATCCTCTAGCTGTTTTGGTTGTTTCCAAGACAGGAGAAGTCTTTGTGTGAGCACCTGGTCTTTGTCAAAAATCCAGCCAGGAATTAAGACCTTTCCATGGATTGTGCACCCTGATACACTATGGCTTCAGCCAGTCTCTTCAATATGACATCCCAGCTGGTCAGAGCTCCGAGTAGTTGCATAGATTCATGTGCTAGTCATTGTGATCAGTGTCCTGCTCTTTGACCCCAATTTACCCCAAGTGATTCAGCCCTCCTGGCACACCCAATGGTTCCCATTGTATAGGACCACAGTGAGCTTACCGTGAACATTTCCAGACCAGTGGGGAGATCAACTGTCCATGTCTCACCTCTGAAACTGTGAGTCTGGAGAAACTCTCTGTGAGTGGCATTATGCTCACTTGAGGGAATAGCAGCATAGTCTAAAATGACAGATTTTCTTGCATGTCATGACTTCCCTCAATTCTCTTTGCCCTGGTTTTTTTTTTTTGCTTCTCCCCAAGTTCTAGTGAATTCAAGAGTGGTATTTTTGTCTTCTAATAGTTTCTAGTTGTATTTTTGTATGAAGGAGTGATGTTAGGGGATCTTCTATTCTGCTACTTTACTGATGTCACTCCTAGTTTTGACTTTTTAAAAATAACACTAATTATTGTTAGTAAATACTAGTGCTATCGATATACCAGCTTACTGGAAAATAAATTCATAAGCTTTGAAATAATGTCAACAACATCTTAATAACTAGAGATATCATAGATTTTTCTAACCACATACTTGTTTAGTTAAAATGTAATAAATAGAAGCTCTAATCAAAATGCTTTAAATGATAAAGCAAAATTTTTGGTCTGAGAACAGAAAAATGAATAAAATTTATACTTGGGTAAGAGTAAACCTGAATTCATAATTAACAATTTCATTAATGCCCCAGTGTTTCCCAAATTTCCACTCTGCCTGCTGTATCATCAGCTTCATTTTAAGGCTTGGTCCACTTATAGTCACAAGATGACTTTGAGTGGCAACCAGAGTTATCTGCTTAATAAGCAAGAGGGAGAATGAATGTCTTTCCCTAAACTAGTGCTTCTCAAATGCAATTTATATGTGAATCACCTGAGGATCTTGCTAAATTGAAAATTCTAGTTTAGTAAATCTTAAAATTCAAGATCTTGCATTTCTAACAAACTCCCAAATAAGGTAAAGCTTGACTGTGGACCACATTTTGAGTAGCAAAGCCTTTAGCCAATAGTTCTCAACATGTGGTTCTCCAAACAGCAGCAACAGCATCACCTGGGCAATTGTTACTAATGAAAATTTGGGGGTCACACCCATGACCCCAGAAACTCTAGGGATAGAATCCAGATATCTGTATGTTAACAAGTCTGCCAGGTGATTCTGATGCACATGAAATTTGAGAACCACTGACCTAAATCAGATACAAAAGACAAGGATTTACTCTTTAGAGAAACAACTTAGGTCACTTGGTTATCCCTTGCCAATCCTTGTGACCAGGTGATTAACATGCACTGATTAGTTTCACCCTGATATATTGATTCATTATTCCTGAGTCAATCTCTGGGGCAATGAGAAGGGGATAGTTCTAATTAGGTTTTGTAAAACAGAACTGTCCTTGTAGGTGGAGGTGAGATTTATCCCATCCAAATTTCATGGTGGCAGCACAATGGGAAAAGGAAGGAATTGTGACTAGGGTAAAACACCTAAAATTTCCATTTCAAACCCAATGAGAATAAACTGGACAGCAAGGGAAACTGATTAAGAGCCAAAGTAATTTAATAAGTGTTTACTAAGTGTGTTAGGTCCCATATAGGAAGCACTAAACTAGGCACTGTGAGGCATGACAGGAAAGATGCAGTCTAAATGAAGAAGTGTGGACCAAGGAACACCCATCAACCTCATAACTATTTAAGTGTTATGATAAGTGATACAAATAAATACGTAGGTTTTGAAATCTGGATTTTTGTTCTGTGGGCAATAAGAAGTCATAGGCCTATTTGTACAAGGAACTAACATCTTAAAAGTGTTATTTAAGGAAATTTAGTCTAGTGGTGGTATGTAAGAATAACAATATTAATACTTATTAAGAACTAATATATGTTCAGTACTTTACTGATTCAGTAAATATTTTATTTTTTTGTCAAGCATTATTTTAGGCACTTGGGATTCATCACTGAACAAAACAGACTAAAAGCCTTGCTCTCATGGAAACCTCATGGAAATCTTCATGCATAAAATCATTCAATTCTCATACCAACCTTATGAGATAGACATTACTATCCACATTTTAAAACAGAGTCAGTGGGAAAAAAATTAATTTTCCAAGGTCCCACAGCTAGTAAATGGCAAGCTGGAGTACAGAACCTAAATTTAGAGGAGAATACCAAGGCAGTTAAGGCAGTAACCCAAACTATTCAGGAAAGCCTAGTCCAAGGTAGTGCCAGTGAGAATCACACAGAAATTGAGACTGTGTGGCAGTCTCAGGGGTAACTCATGGAAACGTATTTTGTGGCTAGAAATACTACCAGAGCAGACCAGGAGCAAATGGTGCCAAATGAGAGGGGAAGTAAGTTACAGGGAACAGCCATGAATTTCAAGTAGTGGTAATCACGGGAATATTAGAAATATACCTGTTAGTAACAGATCAACTGTGAAGAAAAAATGTGAGTTTAAGAGTTTAGTATTTAAAATGTATATTCTCAAATAACAGGGGGGCACTCAGTTGAAATATAACAAACTAGAATATAGAGGTTCCCAGTATGGTCTTAATTGTGAGATAATGTAAGATTAAACTTTGGCTCTGTCCTGTAAGACCAAAGTGGTCTCAGCCAATCTCTCTTAGCCTTAGTTTTCTTATTTATAAATAGTGTTAAGGATACTTATTATTGTTTTGAGAATTAAAATAAATAAAGAATGAAAAGTACTTGGAAATATTCTTTGCACATAACACATGCTTAATAAATATTATTAAACTTACAAATAAATGACTAAATGATTTTCATTTTTAATAATGAAACTCATATGTAATAATGTAATTCATATCCATAAATATGAGAGTTGAGATCATATAATGAATGAAGACTTTAAGGGAGAAGTTTAAACACAGAACAGACCAAAGATTATAAGAGGCAATAACTCACATTACAAACATAAATGTAACCAGGAATGAAAATACCCTCACCCCATTGACATTAACTCTAATTTTATTCAAAAAAGATTATTTACATATAGGAATAGACTCATAACTACCCCAGTGGGAAAGGCTAACATTTATTGAGTAATTATTATGTACCAAACGCAAAGAGATCTGTATGTATTATCTCATTTATCTGATTTAACAATATGCTCTATTAGTATCTCCATTTTATACATGGGGATATTGACATACAAAGTATTTTATGTTTCCTAAAGGTACATAGCTTATGGGTGATAGAACAAGGATTCGGAAAGAGATAATCTAACACTGGAGCCTGGATGCTGAGCCATTATGAGATATCCTATAATTAAAACTTCACATCCAGAAATATAGAAAAGCACATCTGAGTGAGATTGGACAAGTCTCCTTAATGCCCAATCAAAAATTTTTTATTTCAATTGATTTGGGGGGTATAAGTGTTTTTTGGTTAGAGAAATCAGTTGTGGAGTGGTGATGTCTGTGCTTTTAGTGTGTCTGTTTCCTGAATAGTGTACATTGTACCCAATAGGTAATTTTTCTTCCCTACCCCCTTCCTAACCTTCATCCTCCTGAGTATCCAGTGTCTATTGTACCACTCTGTATGCTCCTGCATACACACAGCTTATCTTCCGCTTATAAGTGAGAACATACGGCGTATGATTTTCCATTCCTAAGTTATGTGGCTTAGCATAATGCCCTCCAGTTCCATTCAAGTTGCTGTGAAAGATATTGTTCATTTTTTTATTGCTGAATAGTATTCCATAATGTATTACACCACATTTTCTTTATCCATTCCTTGGTTGATGGGAATGTAGGTTGCTCTGTATCATTGCAACTGTAGTTCACTGACCAGGTCAGTAAGTGGTGCTTATTTGCAAGAGCTGGCTGCAGCAGGAGACCATGGGTGTGTGCTTGGTCTCAGTTTGCTCAGGTGGTGGGGTGATCTGTGGAATGGCTGATGTCGTATGTTCCCTGCTCAGCCACCTTGGGGAGGAATTTCTGTCAAAATCTTGTTCATTCTTATTCTTAACCCCAACTTCTTCCCATAGGTTTTCTGGTAGGTTCTGGCACTATTACCTCTGTTTTTACACGTGGGCTATTCTTAATCACCTGCATTTTTTTCTTCTTTCTAGAGAGAACTGATGACTGATGTCTCTAGTCAACCATCTTGAACCTCCTTTCCCCTCCATCAAAATTTAAAAGCATGGTGATATGAATGAGATAATTTATGTAGTCTTACTCTAAGTATAGTATTAAATATCTTACACTTTAAACTTAAACTCATACCAACTTGATTATAAAGGGAAGATAGTTTAAAATTAATGCATATTATTTAACAATTTGAATCATTCTATTCCTTCTTCAAGGAAGCCATGGTTTAGTAGACATTTATTATTGAAAGAAAAAATTTGGGTTGACAAAAATCAGAGAAACTACAGGCACACTAAAATACAATTCTCTAAAAGCCTGTAAATAATAATGTACAAATGAAGACTCTAGAGAGTTTTAGAATAACATTTTATCTGTGTACAATGCCTTCTCTTGAAATATCTCAGTGGACTTTATTATGAATCATAATCAAGCACCAGAAAATCCCTCTGAGCTAGTTGGTATTTTTGTTTTACCATTAGAGGTAGTAGGAGAAATATTAATCTTTCAAGGTCATTCAAGGAATCAAAGGCTGAAGTTGGAATGAAATAAAAGATTTCTACCTCAAATCATCTGGTAAGTATCGCCATGGGCTTATAAAAGGTTTGGCAAAGAAAAATAAAATTTCAGAAAAAATTGTAATTGAAAAAAGAAGTGTACCACTGGGAGGTCAAAAAAAGCAATTCTTAAAGTTTTAATTTGTGAAGCTAAGAATATTCCTACCTCCTCTACACTCCATGTATCCCAGTAGCTCCATAATTCAAAATAACAAAGAAATTAAGGGAAAAAACAAATCTTAAATTGCACATCTTCTAAATATGCTATTTCTAACTGAAATACCAGTGATAGGAAGAAAAGTTTTCTTTCCATAACCATGAGAAAAATAATGTAGGTGGTATTTATTAATGTAAATTCCTGAAAGTAAATATATAAACTGACAAGTTGTTTTCCAACTTGGAATGATATAATCATTGCAGCTTAAAACAAACATAAAATTAAATATAAAAGATAAAATTATAAAATTTAATTGTAGAAAACAAATGAATTAATAATTCACATCAATACCTAAAAAAACAATTTTAATTTGGTTCTATAATTTAAGTAAAATAAGAGCCAAGGATTTGTTGCATCTAAGAAATAAATATTTCCTATAAATGTGGATACCTATTTTTTTTTTACTCAGTCTGATCTACTTAGCCGTTCCTTTAATAGGTCCTTTACTAGAAATGTAGTGGACTAATGAGGTGAAAAATTATTGATAAAATTGAATTGAATGAATTTGTACTTTTCTATAACCCTATGCCTTGACTTTACCCATTATATTTTTAAAATATACATATGTTGAAAATAAAGTTTTTTTTACTCAGATCTCACCAAAGAATGAAAACATTGTATTAACACTTTTGTACATTTAAAAACGAGATACAAATGCAGTGCATTTAAAAATCAACATAAGGCTGGTCCGAAGGTAGTGAGTTATCTCACTTGATTGTTCACAGTCAGTTACAGATTGAACTCCTTGTTCTACTACTTTCCCCCCTCCTCACCACTGTACTTGACTAGTCTTAAAAAAAAAAAAGAAAAAGAAAAGAAAAATCAACATAAAAATTCACAACAAAATGTTTAACATTCATACATTCTGTATATATTGATTAAATTTAGAAAATTATCCTTTAATGCATTGCACATGGTATTACCAAGACATTATTCATATAATGGAGTTTAGAGATAATTTTTTCTCTAATTTTCTCAAAAGGTCAGACTTGTCTAATTTCTCAGAGGTAGTGCGGGCAAAGTCAGGATGAACACCAAGGTTATGACTTTTTGTATCGTAAATAATAAGTTGTTTCTTTTTCTTTCTGCACAGATGCTTATAAAAAAACATAGGTATCATCAAATCACCAGTTACATATTTTTCCCCAAATGACATCCCAATTTTGTGCAGCGATCTCATTTTAACTGATGAAATGAGTGTCATACAATGAAAGTTCATAAGACCAAAGGAAATTCCTGAGAATAAATGTGATTATTATAACAGTACGATGTACTAAAAAAAAAAATCAAGAAATGATTCTTAAGAATTCTCTAAATAAACTCATTTTTAGCATAAAATCTTTTCAATTCTAGTCAATTTGTAATCAGTTCAATTTCTCTTGACTTTCTTTGAAGTATAGAAAGTCAAACCATTTTGTAGTTCTCTGCAACGCCCATTTTTAACCACACGGTTTGGGTTTACTTAATCATTGCATTAACAAAATGCTAGTCATTCAACTTTCAAGACCATGCAATGGTGCCAAATAGAAAACATATTTTAATTCATAATAAACAGAATAATCTTAGGTAACATTTACTGAGCAATTTCTATGTGAGAGGAACCATGTTAAGTTTCATATGATATTGAAAGAGTGTTGTATAGTGGTAATAACATTGGTAATGGAGTTGGTATGTCTGATTTTAATAAAACTGACCTTATCATACTATAGTTAAAAACATTCCATGTTCAAATAAATCCTTAAATTAGCTGAGATGCTTCTCTAGATCCTCAGATGTTCTTATTACTTTTTTACTTTTTCTAACTCTATGCTTCATAATCAGTCGTGAAAAGATCAAAAACAGCATTAAAGTTTGGGCAGAATTCTAAAAGGGTCCCCACAATTACATTTCCAGCCCCTAGAGTGCATGCCCTGTGTAACCCACTGCCCTTGAGTATAGGTTATGTCTGTGAATAGGAATCCATAAGGTAGGACACCACTCCTGTGATTAGGTTATGTTATCTGGCAAAGAAGAAGGGATTTTGCAGAAGTAATGAAGACCTCTAATCAGTTGACTTTAAGTTAATTAAAAGGGAGATCATCCTGAGTGGGGCTGACTTAATCAAATTAGCCCTTTAAAATGACTAGAAGCAGTGGAGGGAGTCCAGAAATCAGAGTAATTCAGAGCAGAAGATATGTGCTTCTGGCCTGGAAGAAGTGAGTTGCTTCTTTAAGAGCAGGCCATGTGGCAAGGACAGCCTCTCAGAACTAAGAGTGGCTTCTGGCCAACAACCAGCAAGAATACTAGGACATTAGCACTGTAATTGCAAGGAACTGAATTCTGGCAACAACAAGTAAGACTGGAAGAGGACTTCCAGCCTCATATGAGATTATAGCCCTGCCTGACCCTTTGATTTCAGCATGATGAAACCCAGAGCAGAGGAACCAGCTATTGATACCCAGAGTCCTGGCCCACAGAAACTAAGAAAATAAATTTGTGTTATGTTAAGCTACTAAATTGTAGTAATTTGTTACTAAGCAATGAAACTAATACAACCGGTAATCTAATTTTCTACAGAGTTCTAAACATTAAGCTTGGTTTGGGACCTGGGTATACCTCCATTCTCATCTATTAGGTAAAATCCTTAGGGAAATAATTTTGTGGTTATAATGCAGGTAGCAAAGGCTGCTACCATAAAAAAGGTTTTATAAAATTAGTTTATGTCTCCTTATAAGAGTCTACAATTAACAAAAAAACAATAATGCTGTTATTTTTATGATAAAAATTTAAATAGATAATTTAAAATATTATCGATACTCTTACAGGGAAAAACCAAAAGGAACAGAACCAATCCTAAATGAGTTTATAATCTGACTAAGAGGCAATTAACTTAAAACTTAGAAAGTGGCTTCACATACAAATATTAATCATTCTTAACTCTCACTGGCATCCCTGTTTTGTTTTGCTCAATTCCCCTGTGCACTGAGAAAACAAGCACTTTGTCTCTTAGCTAAGGTGGCCATGTAAAAGAATTCTATCTGTTGAGATTCAAGCAGAAATTTCTGGTGTCACTCTGTCTCTGTTTATTCCTTTCTGGAATGTAGACTTCATACTTGGGAATGTGGCAACCATCTTGAGAGAAGGGTCAAACAAATTCACAAATATGCCAAACATCCACCTTTATACTTATTTTAGGTGGAGGAAAAAAAAATCTCTTTGTTGAGGCTGATATCATTTGGATTTTTCATTACTTATGGCCAAAGTTTTCATAACTGCCAAATCTCACAATTTGAAAAGATGCTGTGCATTCGTGTATATAGTAAAGCCCACAAGTCTCAATCTATTCACACTCTTAAGCTATCACAGGTAGAAAGGCAATACAGAATGGGAAAGCCTCAGGCCCATTCCCTGATTCCTCATTCCTTCATGTATGCATGCTAACATACAGGGCTGACTGTATTGTAACCTAAGCTTAAAAAAGAATGGAAGATATCACAGAGGAAAGCTGATACATAAAACATAGCTCATAATAAATTTTTTAAAAAATTGAAATGAGAAAAATCTTCAATAAATTTTGAAAACAATTATTAGTTGTTTATTGAGTTTTTTTTATCTTTCATTGTTTCAAAACAGGATTTGAAGTGGCTTCTAGAAATATGTTCATTATTACAACAGGTAATGATCATAAATTGAAAGGTTGAAATTAAATATGTAATAATAAAAATATAATTAGAAGAAAATAGTCTATGTAATAACTAATGACAGTGTTTAAGTTAAACTCTTAGCTTCTTAAAGAAATAAAAATAGCACAATCACTCTCAGTATCTGTATCCAGTAAATAAGAAATATATCAACCATTCAGAAGCGGCATAATTTTTCTCATTTCTGAGATCTGAGAGATTTTCTGTCAGTTTCATAAAAGAAACACTGTATGATGCTTGTATATCATCGTAGGGTATACCGATCCATTAAAAGCAACAGCCTATTCTTAATAGCTAGTTTTCTCTGAGCAATCTAAGAGGAATGTTTAGCATATAGCTTTTGCATATAAAACCCTCATTAAATCAGTAAAGAAAACATTAAAACCCTAAAAGAATGGTGGACAAAGAGTATTAATCTTTAATTTTTACATTGAGAATAGATGGTTTATATACAGAAGAACATTAGCCATACTAGTAATCAAAGATATGTAAGTTAATGTAAGAAAACATGTAGCTATGCCTACAGATTTTAATAATAATAACATATATTAACTATTGTAAAATGTAAATAGATACATTCAGTGCCTGTTGCAGAGCAGTGTTCATTCTTTGGGATGACTAATTTGCCATCTAAATTTAGGAGCTTTAATGCTAACAGCATTTGACACTCCAGAAAAAAATCACATGAGGAAACCTGTTTACATCAGTCTCATATATAATGTTTTTGTCTCAAACCTTCCATTCTAACTTTACCTCCCTCCACATTTCTGCAAGGGTCTCCAAACTCCTTGAGATTTAGTCAAATAAAGTCACTGACAGATGTGGGTTAGCACCTCTAATTTAAAAACTGCAAATGATGTCAATGTGGAAATTCATTGAATGTTGAATACAGAAGATTAACCCCATCATCTTGCATGGGAACCTAAGATTAAGGGAATGCATAATGATTAAAATGGCTTGAGTTAGTAGCAGAGTAGAACTGAGACCAATTTCTTTGAGGTCCTTGTGTTCTTTTCACAGAATGATGCAGACAAGGATGGCACATACAACCAAAACCAGGAGCTCATTTTAGCCTTTCCTTTATTAAACAAGAAAGCAAAGAAACAGAAAAAAGACCAGAACTCCCTTTACTCCAGGTACTCTAACTGACCCAACAAACTGTTTTCACTGATTCACTAATTTCTTCTCAACTTACTCTGATTATGCTTCTGCTACTTTGAAATTGCTCTTTTCAAGGTCACTAACAATTTTCATTTTGCCAAATCATGGTCATTAAAGAATGACCTTCTACTTGATTTCTCAGTAGTATTGGACACAGGTGACTACTCTCTCCTTCAAACATTCTCTACCTTGGCTTCTGTAGATACACACTCTTCTGCTTAACAGAACAGTTCCTGTAAGACTGGTGAATAAATAAATAAATGAACTTCAAGTAGGAAAAGTTAGAAAGACATTTCAGAAAGGGAATGATTTTGAACTTTTTGAGGCATAAATAGAATTTTTGAAAGCAGTTGCCAGATAGTACAGAATTTCATTTGGAGAGATTTTTTTCATATTCCAGTGCAAAGAATAGAGAGATCAGCAAGGATTCAGTATTTAACTTTTGAATTCACATTTGTTATTTGTTAATTAATTTTATTTCTTTAAAGAAAGATATCAAAAATATTCTACTTCATTTTTGAGTCCAGAAAAAATTAAAATGCTTTAAGATAGTACAGATATACCTTTAACCCTCTTTAATGTCAAGGAGAAATGCAAAATATAAGTGCATTTTAGCCAATTTTTATTATTTTTCCCCAAATGGTACAATAAATAGTTGTATTCAGAAATGCTGAATTTTGTGCCAAGCAAAGTAGCAATTATCATTTCATTATCTCATAAAATGAAAATTGGAAGATACTATGTAAAGGTTGACAAATACTAGGAGGTAGAAACCGAATGTTACCTACAAATGTTTAAATTAAAAATAAACTTAACGCTGCATGTCTGATTCTCAATTGACTCACATATTACAATAACTCAATGAGTCTTGCATCTAGTAGTTGGTAAATATGTAATGAATCACAATAAGTATAGAGGAGAACACTTGGAAAAGGTTCCACAATACAAGAAACCCAGTTTTCATTTTCTGGCAGTAAAACATTTAAATGATGAGAGGCAAATTCTTACCCTTTTTAGAACTGTTGCCTAAATGAAGGAACTGATTTTGGTTAATGAATTCAAACTACTTTGAGTCCAACTCAACTAACACTTGTCACTGTGGAAGATACTGGTACAGGAATAACTATTACCTAGCCATTTGTATTGAAAAAGGCAAGGAAAAGGGCAAAATTTAAAGGCATAAACTGTTCAGATTGAGCTTACTTTTTGGAAAGCCTATCTTTTTATTAAATGTAAAGTAAGTGTCTAAGCCTTTCAAAAATTGCAAATTGAAATAGTTTTCCGTGTTGGGCATCTGAGATGTAGGAGGTCGTTGGTATGTATCATATCAAGTGAAACAATAAGAGATAAAAGGTTTCATAGTAGCAGCATAAGTCAGCCAGTGGTGGCATGTAACCTCTGAGCAGGGAGGTACCTGCCTGGGTGAACTCAGTTCAGTGATAAGAAGTCAAATGAGGAGGCAAGATACTGGTCTACTGATTCTTCATGAACATCCTGGCAAAACGTGTTGCCTCAAAGATGCTAGAAACAGGCGCTTGGGGTTTTGAGCTTCTTCAAATAGAGCATTCGAAGTGAGGAAATCCAGAGATCTGTGCTCAGGCCATATTTCTCCTTTAATACCCAACAAATTATACTTAACAGTTGCAGAATGACTTACAATAATTTATGAGTGGGAATGATCTTTGAAAATGGTTATGAAACATGGAAAGATTATAAATGATTTAGAAATTCTTATAATTAGTATCATCTAAAGAAATAAAAATGTAGAGTAATGCCTCCCCAACACACAAATAAAACAAAGAAAGTCATTTAACTTTTGATGGATCTAGTCCAGTTTTGAAAGAAGAATTAATATGATCTTGTCCTTATGGCCTCTATTCTTAGTTTCCACTCATTATTAAATGGAGAATTGAAAATTTATTGTCATGCTATCCATAATCCAAGTAATATAAAGACTGATATTATCAGTAATAATAAATAAAGCAGGTTGTACTATGCATGAGTTTAGAGTGGGTGATAAAAGACACACATAGTATACAGAGCAATCTCTAGATGTCACCAGAAAGGGCTGGTGATTTCTATCACATTTCACAGATTAGCACATTGCATATTTACCACTGTTTCTTGACTCCCATAATCTTAGACACCTGATTTTATTAGCACATTGAGAAGGGCTTCGTCTCTCAAGAGGGCACCCAAAAGCAGAAATGATTAATACATAAAGTCATACTTCTGTTTAATTGATTTAAAAAGTGAAATATGCCTCTCCTGGGGGAAGATATCATAATGACAAAGTCACATCTAGACAAAAGCCAATTTCTACTCAGGTGGTTCCTTGTCAGACATGAAATCAGAACAAGGGAGGAGAGACTAAGCCAGGTAATTATAGCATCCACCTGAGACTCAAATGATCTTGCCAAGGGGACTGGAATACTGAAAATCTCGAGTAGGACTCCCTTTCCCTAGATATTAATAGTAATTGGATGGGCACTGCCAACATCTTGAAGAATGATTTATGTTTTTTAAGCCATAAATGAAAAATCTTCTAATTGATATTCTTTCTTTAGATATGATATGATATTTTATCTAGTTAGAATCTAGTCTTATTTGATTATAAGTCTTTGTGTCTTTCAGGCTATGCATATGTATCTTTTCAGATTGTGTGTTCATATGTATCTGAATAACTCTAAAAAGGCAATCTTATTTGCCTCTTTAAGAGGTTCCTGAGATGCTGGGCATTGTGGCTCACACCTGTAATCCTAGCACTCTGGGAGACCAAGGTCGAAGGATCATTTGAGGTCGGGAGTTTGAGACCAGCCTGAGCAAGAGATAGAACTTATCTGTACAAAAAGTAGAAAAATTATCTGGACATGGTGGCATGATCCTGTAGTCCAAGCTATTTGGGAGGCTGAAGCAGGAGGACTGCTTGAGCCCGGGAGGGTGAGGTTGCAGTGAGCTATGGTGATACCCCTGTACTCTATCCTGGCCAATGGAGAGAGACCCTGTCTCAAAAAAAAAAAAAAAAATTGTTTGACTTCTAATTTATAACTTCTTAGTCAGATTTGAAAATTGTAGAGACATGTTCCAGGGAAAGCCCTGACTTTTTTCATGTCTGTCTTATTCTATTCAAGCTACTATAAAAAATATTGTTAAGATAGGTGGCTTATAAACAACAGAAATTTATTTCCCACAGGTCTGGAGGCTAAGAAGTCCAAGATCAAGGTGCAGGCAGATTCGGTGTCTGGTGAGGGCCCATCCTCTGGTTCATAGATGTATGTTGCCTTTTAGCTGTGTCTTCATGTAGTGGAAGGAGCAAGTGGTCTCTTGAGCATTTTTTTATAAGGGCACTAATCCCATTCATCAGGGCTTCTGTCCTTATGACCTAATTACTTCCCAAAAGACTCTACCTCTTAATACCATCATCTTGCACAGTTAGGATTTCACCATATGAATTTTTGAGGAACACAAATATTCAAATCATAGCAATGCTCTTTTAATTCTTACTTATTGTCATGGACTGAATGTTGGTTTCCCTTCAAAATTCATATGTTGAAGTCCTAACCCCCAAGGTGATGGTATTCAGAAATGGGGCCTTTGGGAGGTAATATAATTGGGGTTAGATGAGGGGGGAGCCCTCACCAGAGGCAGATCATTCTGGCACCCTGATTTCAGACTTCTGGCCTCCAGCATTGTGAGAAAATTAACTTCTGTTGTTTAAACCCCTCAGGCTATGATATTTTGTTATGACAGCCTAGGAAGACTAGTATACTTATTCATATCAGTCTACTATCTAATAAGCAGGATTCTTCATATTAATTATAATATTTAAATTCTTCTTAGGGGTAAATTTAATATTCCCTGGAGTTTTTTAAATCTAATGAGTAAGTTTCTTCACTACTTCTGATATTTTATTTTTTCTTTCTAATAACTTGAAGCTCATTATTTATTTTATTATTCCTATTTTATTGATATAGAATATAAAGATCAATGACATTTAGGTAACTTTAGGACTCAACTCCAAGTCTGACTCCAGGTCTTAGACCATTTCCCTACATTAGGTGAAAGGACTTTGAGCAAAGGTATGGTGATTTTAAATAATCCAGCAGCTGTGTGGGGTAGGTTGGAGGGGGAAGTGCTTATCCTGAGAACACTACTACTTTTTTTTAAGTATCAAATGCCTCCTTTTATTTGTGCTATGTAGATATAGCCATCAGTAATACTGACTGGTTTAATTTCTTTATTATTATTTTAATAGACTTAGGGGGTACAAGTGTTTTTTGTTACATAGATGAATTGTACAGTGGTGAAGTCAGGGCTTTTGGTGTACCCATTGCCAGAACAGTGTACATTGTACACAATAGGCAATTTTTGATCCTTCAGCACCTTCCCACCTTCTATCCTTTGTAGTTTTTAATATCCATTACACTACTTTATGACCATATATACCCCTCATCTAGCTCCCACTTATAAGTGAGAACATGGGGTATTTGTTTTTCCATTCCTGAGCTACTGGACTTAGGATAATGGTCTCCAGTTCCATCTAAATTGCTACAATAGATATTATTTCATTTCTTTTTGTGGCTGAGTAGTACTCCATGGCATATACATATTATATTTTCTTTATTCACTCTTCCGTTGATGGGCACTTAGGTTGATTCCATATCTTTGCAACTGTGAATTGTGCTGCAACAAACATTTGAGTTCAAATGTCTTTTTTGTCAAATGTCTTCTTTCCCTTTGGGTAGATACCCTGTAGTGGGATTGCTGGATTGAATGGGATGTCTACTTTTAGCTCTTTGAGGAATCTCCATTCTGTTTTCCATAGAGGGTATAGTAGTTTACATTCCCACCAATAGCATATAAACATTTCTTTTTCAATGCATCTGTGTTAACATCTGTTTTTTTGAGTTTTTAATAATGCTCATTGTGACAGGGGTAAGGTGGTATCTCATTGTGGCTTTAATTTGCATTTCCCTGGTAAGTAGTGATGTTAAGCATATTTTCATATGTTCATTGGCCACTTTTCTATCATCTTTTGAAAAAAAATCTGCTCATGTCTTTTACCTACTTTTTGATGGGACTGTTTGTTTTTTTCCTAGCTGATTTGTTTGAGTTTTTTGTAGATTCTAGATACTAGTCCTTTGGTGGATGTGTAGTTTGCAAATACTTTCTCTCATAATGTAGGCTGTCTATTTATTCTGTTGATTATTTCCTTTCTTGTGTAGAAATTTTTGGTTTAATTAAATTCCACTTATTTATTTTTGTCATTGCTGTCTTTGTTTTGGGGGTCTTAGTGATAAATTCTTTGCCTAGGTCAATGTACAGAAGAGTTTTCCTACATTTTCTTCTAGAATTTTTATAGCTGTCCCAACCAGGGAATCTCAGCCTTTGGGTCTCTACATCCCTGGATCCGTAGCCAACACTCCCAGGACCCACTTGGACTATAGCAGACTTGGGGTACTGGGTAAACTGTGAGTCTCTCAAGCTATGGGCTGCAAGCTGTGGGCTGCTTCCAGCTGAAAGGAGAGTGCAGCATGTTAGAGGATCTCTTAGAACAAAAGTGACCAGGGTACCAGTTCTCCACCCCCATTCAGGGCCGCCTTCTCCTTCCCTCCCCCACTCACTCCAGCTGAGACAGCCACGGCTGTTTCTGCTCTAGACCAATGAAAGTTTCACAGGGGACGATTAAGCCAGGGCACTTGGGAGTAGCTGTACTGCCTTTTACAGAGCACCTGTCATACTTAGGCTTCCACAGAGCTTGGGGCTCACTCCTTTCCCTCTAAAACACCACAACAAGTGCTTTCATGTGCTCTAAGGACAAAAACTACTGCCTCTGCTGAGGGAGGGTGGGGCTAGTAGTCCCCTCCCTGACTTGCCTGTCTCCTCTGAAAGGAGCCTACCATCCCTGGAGCACGTCCCTGGCAGAACTACACCTCCCATGCTAGAGCATTTATTTCAGTCACAGCCTGCAGCCAGCCAGTCGGATCAGCACACAACGGATTGAACTGCCTCTACCACCTCTGCAGCAGCTGGGCCAGGGTGGAGCTGAGAGTCTGGGTGCTTTTGAGCCCCCAAAGGACAAAGACCATTGTCACTGCAGAGAGAGGGAGAGATATGAGTGGCTAAAGCAGCCCACAGCTGCTTGTTTCTGCGAATCTCGTCAAGAGGAGTCCACCCCTCCTGTCACAGTCTCACAATGCATCTTCCCTTCTCCTGCCTGAGCATTCTTCTGGACCAAGAGATTACCCCATCTCTCACTATCTCAGCCAACACCTAAACTTAGGTAAGCTTGAAGGTAAGTTTGCCAGCTCAGTCTTGGTCTGGTCCCTTCCAGGACTCAAGAACGCCATCCAGGAGCATGTGGACTGGGGATTACCTAACCTAGTCTACCCATCACTGGCACCTCAACAGTCTCTCAGGGGTCTGAGTTCCAATCAACTCAAATTGTCAGCAACACCACAGTGGGTAGCTACCTATGTGAGCCAAAAGGTAGTGTACCTCTCCTTCTTTACACTAAACAACAAAATGCCCAGCAGAGAAGAAAAGGTCAACCACAAAGCTATCTGTTTTAAGATGAGGGAAGAGTTTCCAGGTGAAAAGGAATGAGCATAAGAACTCTGGGAATATGAAAAAAAAAGGTTGTTTCAACACCCCCAAAGTATCACACTAGCCCTCCAGAAATGGATTCCAACTACAAGGAAATCGTTGAAATGTCAGATATGGAATTCAAAATATGGATTGCAAGTAAGCTCAATGGGATCTATGATAAAGTTAGCAAACACCACAAAAGAACCAAAAAACAGAAAACCCAAAACACAGGAAGTGAATGAAAACTTCACTAAAGAGATAGATATTTTTTAAAAAAACATAACAGAACTTCTGGAAATAAAAGAGAGTCAATTAGGGAATTTCAAAATGCAGTGGAAAGTTTTAAAATCAGTCTGAAAAAGCCAAAAAAAAAAAAAAAGGATTTCAGAACTTGAAGACAAGGCTTTTGAATTACCCTAGTCAGTCAAGAATAAAGGAAAAGGAAACAAGAGAAATGGATAAAGTCTCTGAGAAATATGGCATTATGAAAAATGCCTAAACATAAGAATCATAGGTATCCCCTAGGGAGAAGAAGAAAAAGCAAAATCCATGAGAAACATATTCAAGGGAATAACAGAGGAAAATTTCCCAGGTCTTGCTAGAGATTTAGACATTCAGATACAAGTAGGTCATTGAACTCCTGAAAGATACATTGCAAGTAGGACACCGATAAGGCACATAGTCATCAGACTGGCCTATGCAATCACGAAGAAGAAAATCCTACGACCTACAATATGAAAGCATGAAGTAATGTACAAAGGAAAACTTACCAGACTAAAAGCAGATTCATCATCAGAAACCTTACAAGTCAGAAGGGATTGAGGTTCTGCCTTTTACTCTTCTTAAAGAGAATAAGTGTCAACCAAGAATTTTGGATCCTGAAAAACTAAGTTTCATAAATGAAGGAAAAATAAAGTCTTTACCAGAGAAGCAAACACGAAGGGAATTTGTCAGTGCTAGATCTGACCTACAGGAAATGCTCGAAAGTACTCTACACACTGAAAAGAATGGTTGATACTCACCAATGTAAAAACACTGGAAAGTAAAAACTCATATGGCTTGTAAAACAGTAAAACAAAGGAGAATACAAAACCATTAGGTAGCAATCAGCATGATGACTGGAAGAGTATCTCACATATGAATAATAACATTGAATGTAAACAGTACAAATGGCCTACTTAAAATACATAGATTGGCAGAACACATTTATTAAAAACCACAATTCAAATGTCTGCCGTCTCCAAGAAACCCATTTAACTTGTAAATTCTCATAAACTCAAGGTAAAGGGGTAGAAAAAATATTCCATGCAAATGGAAACTGAAACCCAAACCATGCAGGAGTAGCTATTCCTATATCAGATAAAACAGAATTTAAATCAACAACATTAAAAAAAGACAAACATAGTGATAAAGGGATCAATTCAACAAAAGGTGTAACAATCCTAAATATATTTAATATATGTACCTAACATTGGAGTTCCCAGATTCATAAAACAAATACTACTAAACCTAAGAAATAAATAGCAACATAATAATAGTGGGGGCCATACACAGTGGCTCATGCCTATAATCCTGGCATTTGGGGACACCAAGGTTGAAGGGTTGCTTGAAGCCAGGAGTTTAAGACCTGCCTGAGCAACACAGTAAGACCCTCTCTCTACAGAAAGTAGAAAAATTTTTACAGGCATGGTGGCATATGACTGTTCTCCCAGCTACTTGGGAGGCTGCAGCAGGAGGATTGCTTGAGCCCAGAAGATGCCACTGTACTCTAGCGTGGGTGACAGAGCAAGACCTTGTCTCAAAAAAATAAACAAAATAAAATAAAATAAAATAAATGAAATACAATAAAAGATTAGGGGCCATCAACACTTCAGTGAAAGAACTAGACAGACCATAGAGTCAGAAAATCAGCAAAGAAACACTGGACTTAATGGGCCTCTAGTACAAATGGACCAAACAGACATCTATAGAATCTTCTACTCAACAACTGCAGAACATATATTCTTCTCATCAGGGCATTGAGATGTTTTCTAAGATATAGCATATGTGAGGCTACAAAATGAGTCTCAGGAAATTTAGAAAAACCAAAATCATGCTGGGTATCTTCTCAGACCACAGTGCAATAAAACTAGAAATTAATTCCAAGAAGAACTCTCAAAACTACACAAACTCATGGAAATTAAACAACCTACTGCTGAATAATCATTTAGTCAATGATGAAATCAAGAGGGAAATCAAAAAAATTTTTGAATTTAATGACAATAGCGACACAAGTGATCAAAATTTCTGGGATATAGTAAAAGCAGTTCTAATAGGGAATTTCATACTATTAAATACCTACATAAGTAAGACAGAAAGATCGCAGACTAACAATCTAATGTCACACCTCAAGGAACTAGAGAAATAAGAACAAATCAAACCCAAAGCTTCCAGAAAAAAAAAAAAAAAGATCAGAGCAGAACTTAATGAAATTGAAACCAAATATAATAAAATATCAACGAAATGAAAAGCTGGTTCTTTGAAAAGATAAACAAAATTCATAGACCACTAGCTAAGTTAACCAGGAAAAGGACTCATATAAGCTTAATCAGAAATGAAAAAGGAGACATAACAACTGAACCGCAGAAATATAAAAGATCATCTAAGATTACTCTGAATATCTCTATGCACATAACTAGAAAATCTAGTGGAAACTGAAAAATTGTTAGAAATATATGACCTTCCAAACTTGAATCAGGAAGAAACAGAAATCCTGAACAGACCAATAATGAATAGTGTCATCAAATCAATAATAAAAAACCTCCTAACAACAACAAAAAAGCCCAGGACCAGACTGATTCACAGCTGAATTCTACCAGACCTATAAAGAAAAACTGGTACCAATTCTACTGATACTGTTCCATAATATTAAAAAGGAGGAATCCTCCCCAGCACATTCTATGAAGCCAATATCACTCTGACACCAAATCCAGGAAACGACACAACAACAACAAAAAAGAAAACTACAAACTAATATCCCTCTTGAATATAGATAGGAAAAGTTAGTAAAAAAGTATTCATTTTACAGGTTGTATTATAGTGAAGATAACTAAAGATCCAGTACAAACTGACTAGAAGGTAGAGATCCAGCCAAGAAGATGCCAAATGTTCACACTTCATAATTCATGCATTCCTAGCTGTCTGTCAACCTGTTAATCAGAAATTGTCAATCGAAGTGAATTGAGCAGTGACTGAACTTTAGAAAAATCATAAATTAGTAATTAGTTATTTTCTAAGCCCCTTGCAATTGCAGTTTTGACCTTTTTAATCACTTCGTAATATATTTTCAAATACCAAAAACATTATGAAATGGTAAAATAGCTTGATTGTCTCTTTTATTTATATCTGACAAGTTTTGCATTATGTTTTAAGGAATATAGCAAATATATATAATAAGCAATGTAGTGTATTATTAGCATATATAAGTACACTACATCCATGTACATCTACTTGTACATGGGAACTTTTCAATTACCTAGGATGATTAGTTAAGAAAGAATACACTAGCTGAGCCACACTAGGCTGACTGTTGGTACAGCTGAAAACCTAAAAACCTAGAACCAAAAGGCAGTGGAATATGCCGGTTCTAGCACTTCAATTTTATTTAGCATGGACACCTGTCAATTTTAATTTAAAAAAATTATGTATTGTCAAGCGATCTGTCTTTATCACATAACATAACTCACCAATGCCTATTTAGAAAAAGAAAGGCAGATTCACATTTGGATAAAAAGAATAATTCATCTTTCAGTCCCTAAATCAAGCCAGTGAGTCTCTAACTTCGTGTAAATAGCTGCTTTCATCAGAGCATAATCATCAGCTACCAGTTTTTGTTAGACTTAATCAATAAGTGAATCAAAAACAAAACTTGGAGATATCTCTATATAAAGCAATGGAATCAAATATACATGTCAGTTATTTATTAAAAAACTAAACATTATTGTAATTTTGGTTATAGTTGGCTATATATAACACCCTAAGTTATGTCCATTAATATTAAAGTCATACGTAGAACATTACTTTATGAACCAGAAAATAGAAAATCCAAACACCGTATCTCTACTAAATCTACTGTTTTACTTATTCACAGGAATATATTCTAAAAATAATGAACAAATTTGAACCACTGTACCATAAAGTACTTCTATTCAGCTTAATCAGAATAGAAACAAATGAATATCTAAATTCTAAAAGCAAATGCAAAAGATATGGAACAATTTAAGTGAATCAAATCAACCAAGCATTCAAATTACATAAGATTTTCACTTCCTTAAAATGACCTCATCCTAATTTTCTTTTAATTTTGTATTCCAACGCAAAGCAGCTCAAGGTGACATTGTTTCATTTGCCTTTCTAACCTACAAAAGTCTTTTGCATTTAGGTTGGCATTCAGAATGTTTATTGAAGGAATTAATGCAATTTGTAGAATATTTATTATTGGCAAACACATCACCATATATATTCAGAAGATTTTTGTCCTGTTTATTTTCAAGACAAATTAAAGCAGGCAGTGATGTTGGAAGTATGATCCAATAGTTCCATGTGTCTTCATTAGATAACACATATGCACTAACAAAATAATAGAGACCAGTCTTCCATGGTTTAAGATTACAGGACTGAACGAGACTCTGAATATTTTAATTATTTTTACTAATGTACATTTAAATGTGTTACACACTGACTAAAGTCTTTAAAAAGGACAAAATATCAGAAAAGTGATTTGTATTACTTTTGTTAATAATTTGAATATCCTATATTATAGGATAGGATTTATAACATATATAAATGCAACCAGTGAAAAGCACATTAGATTAATACATACATAAAAGGCATTTAGGAAATACTGTTTTATCTAGAACTAACAATATTAGAAACTGTAAGCCAAAAAAATCTAACCCATAATACATTATGTTAATAATAGTAAGGTAGACCTTGTAAAGACTAAGAATTAAGTCTTACAGTTATAGTTTATCTTTGTAGGAAAGCTGCATAAATATTATTTAAATAATAATTATCTACCTGATATAAAAGTCTAATTGTGCTAATTTTATGTATGACAGAAGAAATTATAATAGGGAAAAATGAAAACATTTTCAATTCCCAAAATATATAGATTTACTTGCTGTAATACATTCATAGATAGCACTTTTCCTTGTAATTAATTAACATTTGATTGAATTTCCTAATATTACAATTTTGTTAACATGCAAAACCTGCATAATTTGTGCAGGCTTTTTACCATCAGGCATAAATGTAATTATCCCTTATCTTTCAACACAGCCAAGCCCTGTAAATATAATTACAAATTCTTATGTTTACTCGAGCATAAAAAACTCATAAAATTAATACTGTATTTATCCTCTTACCTTTGTCAGTTATTAAAATACACCAAGGAGTTCTTAAATTTATCTTCCATGATAATAATTTCTAGGTAGAATTAATTTCTACCTTGATTTTCAAACTTTAACAAAAGCACTTACACATATTCAGACTTCAGGTACTTGTTAGAAGTCTGTGCTTCTGACATTCATAAAAACTGAATTTGGATTAGAAATCTTAAAAACCAGAACATTGTAAGTACTAAAATTAATTTGACAAACCATGTTTAACCCATAAACCGAAGCATGCCATTCAGAGAAATACATACTAGAACATTTTTTTTTTTTGTCCCATGAATTCTCAACTCTCTTTAATTCCTAATACCTTAATATGAAAGTAGAAAACATATTAAGTGCTAATAGAAGTCATCAAAAAAGGCCTTTGGGGATAAAATCAACAAGTTTTAACATGTGTTTTAAAACTTCAAGTGTTCAATATGTGAGTACCCTCTGAATGCCAACAAGAACCCTATGTTAATGAATCCTGGAACCTATGGAATTGTCATGAAAGGTGAAGGGGGATCAATTTTTACCTGTGAAAAAATAATCAATCACAAATAATTGAAAAATTAATCAATCTATGTGATTTTAAGAAAACCAAGTGCCAGCCTTGATATTGACCATACTGTTTGTTCTTGTTTTGCTGAAGAATATTCAATTCATTCTGCATTAAACACAAAAAAACTGCTACATTTGATACTTGCCTGCCCCAATTTGCAAAGTAACCTATGAAGCTTAAATAATAACCAATTCATGGAACAAAACTTACTCAAGAAGTAATATTGTGTATATTACAGTTGCTTCCAGTGATAATTAAGTGTTAATTTATGTCACTATATAGTGTTTTCTATGGATCTGAAGCCACACATTCTATAGAATCATACATTAATTGGATGCTGTGACTAAAGTCTCTAGTCTTTACTTACATTTCAAAAAGTTTAATGAACACTTACAGAAGTTTATTTTGTGTCAGATTCATTTCCAAGCACTTTACAAATAATGCTCATTTAGTCTTCCTAACAATATTATCTCCACGATACATATGAGAAAACTGAGGCACACAGAGGTTATATAAATTGCTGAAGGTCACATAGCTATGAAGTGGGAAAGAGGGATTTCAAATCAAGGCAGTCTGGTTTCTGGAGTCTGTAAACTATTCTGTTATTCTGCTTTTTTTGAGTCACAAGTTGAAAAAGAACTTTGTCTTTTATGTTGTGTCAAAGGTACTAATAATGCTGTTTCCTTCTAACTTTTGGCTCACTAGTTATTCAAATGTCACTAATATTTTATACTTTTATTATTTTGACTCCCACTGAAAATGCTAAATATGGTATAGAAGAAGCATCTGTATTTTAGTATGCATCAATATACTTACAGCTTTATTTCAATTAAAATCATTTTGGAGATAATGCCAGCAGAGTTGAATTAATCTAATGGTTAAATTGACATTATTGTGGAGAAAAAAGGTCTGACAGTTGTCTCAGCAGTCTCAAAGATGTATTTGGTAATGACTTCAATATTTTACTAGACATGGATTTTTGTTTTTTTCCTGTGTCAATTTTGAATCTTGTATTTTTTAAGGAATTTGCCCACGTGACTTTCTGAATCGGTTGGCATAAAGCTGCTTGTAATATTTCTATTATCTTTTGAATATGTACAATCTGCAGTTAAAACTTTTTCATTCTTGATATTTGTGATTTGTATACTCCTTTTTCACCTTGGTTAATTCTAGCTGTAGGGTTGTCAATATTGTTGATCTCTATAAAACACTAATATAATTTTTGCATTACTAATGTTCTCTGTGTGTCTGTCTTCTTGATTGTTCCTTTTATATTTAAATTTTCTTCCTTCCACTTACTTTGTTTTCACTTTATTTTTCCATTTTTCGGTTCTTGAGAAAAAAAACATAGGTCATTCATTTTGTATCTTTCTTCTTTTTTATTTAATAATGTAAAACTCTAAATTTCCCCCAAACACTGCTTTTGTTGCAACCTATTTTGATATGTTGTGGATTTATATTCATCCAGTTCAAAATGTTTTTTAATTTTCTTGTGATTTGTTCCTTGATCCTTGAATTATTTAGAAGTATTGTATTTATTGTTTTCCTAGATAAGTTATTGTTAATCATTTCTAAATAATTTCCATGGTGGTCAGAAAACAGACTGTATATAATTTCAGTCCTTTTATATTTAGACTTGTTTTATGGCTCAACATATGATCTATTTTGATGAATGTACCAAGCACACTTGAGAAGAATGTGTATTTGACATTTATTGGGTATAGTCTTCTTTAAACATCATTAGACCCAGGTTTATGGGGTGTCGTTAATGATGTTTTTTCTAATTGTTCTATCAATTGATGAGAATTGTTCTATCAATTGCTGCAATTAAAATCTAAAATCTAATAATTGCAGACTCATCTATTTTACCTTTATTTCTGTCAATGCATCAAGTACCATGTGGCTCTCTTGTTGAGTATATGCACATTTATAAATGTTGTCCTGTCCATTTAGTTATTTCATAATACCTCTAGTAATACTCTTTACCTTCAAGTCTATTATATATACCCTAATATTCTTATGCTTTCTGATTTCATGGCATAATTGTTTCCATTCAATTGTTCCGAAACTGTTTTTTATAGTTATTTATTTATTTAATTTTAATTTTTTTTTTTTTTTTTGAGACAGAGTCTCATTCTGCTGCCCGGGCTAGAGTGCAGTGGCGTCAGCCTAGCTCACAGCAACCTCAAACTTCTGGGCTCAAGCGATCCTCCTGCCTCGGCCTCCCGAGTAGCTGGGACTACAGGCATGCGCCACTATGCCTGGCTAATTTTTTGAATACATATTTTTAGTTGTCCAGCTAATTTCTTTCTATTTTTTTAGTAGAGACAGGGTCTTGCTCTTGCTCAGCTTGGTCTCGAACTCCTGAGCTCAAACGATCCGCCCGCCTCGGCCTCCCAGAGTGCTAGGATTACAGGCATGAGCCACAACGCCCCATCTGTTTTTCATATTTAAAATGTGGCTCCTGTCGGCATCCTATCGTTGGCTCTGGCATTTTTATTCACTGTAACAAACTGTCTTCTAGTTAAAGTGCTTAGAACGCTAACATTTAGTGTTGTTATTGATATGGTTGGATTTAGATCCATATTTTTTTTTTCTGCTTGTCCCACATGGTCTTTTTTCCACTGATCTTCCTTTCCTACACTCTTTAGAATTATTTGACTATTATTTGGAATTCTAGTTTGCTCTGTCCATTGGCTTTCTGTATCCTCTTTTCATTATTTTTTATTAGTTTCTCTACAGACTACAATGTACATCCCTAAGCTTTCACAGTCTACTTAACGTTACTATTGTACCGCTTCAGAGAAAATGTAGGAATCTTCTAATATATAGGTCACTATTCCACTTCCGCCATTCTGTATGCTGGAAAAAAAATCAAAAAACTATATTTGTATTTAAGTTTTAAAACAGTCATTTGTATTTTCTTTTGTATGTTCTCAGATATTAAATATTTCTAATGTTCTTGCTTTCTGGTAATCTAAGTCTCCTTTTGGTATAATTTCTCTGTCTCAAGAACTTTTAACATTTTTTTCTAATTCAGATCTGCTAATGAGAATTTTCTCCATTTTCTTTTTGCTTAAAATGTCATTATTTCAACTTCGTTTCTAACATATTTTCACTCAGTATAGAATTCTGGGTTGCCCTTTCTTTCTTGCACAAATTTAAAGATTCATTCACAGTCTTTTGGCCTTATTGATTTCAGATGACAAATCTATGTACATTCAAATTGTTGTCCCCTTTTATGTAATTTTGTTCTTTTTCTCTGGCTTCTTTCAATTTTTAAAAAATTTGGTTACCATGTGAAAATTTGGTTTTATTCTTAAATAATCCTGTTTTGCCTGCACTGAAATTGTTTCTGTACATTAATGTCTTTCAGAAAATACAAAAAGATTTTGACCATTACTTTATTTTTTTCCTCACTCTCTCTTGCTAATCCTGATAAGACCATGCATTTTTAAAGTGACTATTGATAGGCTTGGTAAAAATCTGTCATCTTGCTGCCCATTTTCTATTTCTCCATTTTGTTCTTTGTTTTTTCCCTTTTTCCACCTTCTCTGAAATGACTTGAGCATTTCTTCTGATTCTATTTCATATCTTTTATTGACTTATTATTTAAATCTTTTTAAAAAATATAGTGTTTGCTTTAAAGTTTAAAACACACACTTTAATTATTCCACAAATATTATTATACTGCTTTACGTTGTATAGGGACCCGGCAAAAGTACATTTCCAATTCTTTCCTCTCATCTTTTATGCCATTTTGTCATACATTTTACTTTTATATATAATCATAAAAAATGTGTTGCTAATAAATTTTAAGCAGTCATATATCTTTTAGAATAATTTTAGAAATTACATTATTTAACCTTCACTATTCCTTTTGTAGTGCTCTTCATTTCTTTGTGTAAATTCCTGTTTCAACCTGGTATCATGTTTCTTCTTTCTTAAGAACTTTTTTTTAACATTACTTATAGAGCAGCCTGGATCTGTTAGTTTTTGTTTGACAGTCTTTCCATTTCTTGAAAGATAATTTCTCCAGGTATAAAATTCTGAGTTGACGGGTTTGTTTTTCTTTCAATCCTTTGAAAATGTCACTCCATTTTTTTCAAGTTTGCATGGTTTATTATGAAATGTCTGCCCTAACTCATCTTTTTGTTCTTATGTATATAATGTTTTTTTTTTCTCTTTGATTTATTTTGCTCTGCTTCTAGTAGCGTAAGTATTATCTGCCTAGGTTTGATTTTTCTTTTTCTTTTCTTTCCTTTTATTTTTTTCCCTAAAAGTAGGGGGCATTTATTCATTTATTTTGCTTAGTATTCTCTGAGCTTGGTTCTATGGTTTGGTATCTGTGATTTATACTAGAAATTTCTCAGTCATTTTTTTAAAAATATTTCTTCTGCTCTATTTTCTTCTGTTTTTCTGGAATTTCAATTACGAGTATGTTAGATCATTTTTTGTTGTCATGCAGCACTTGCATTCCCTATTTTAAAATTGCTTATATTGTGTTATTATCTTTGTATATAATTTTGAGTAAATTCTCCTGATATATCTTTGGATCTCTTCTTTCCTCAGCTATGTCATCTTCTGATGAGTCTTTCAAAGGTACTCTCCAACTGTTACTCTGTTTTTTACTTCTAGCATTTACATTTAATTCTTTATTATAGTTGCCATTGTTCTGCTGAAATTACACATTTGATTTTGCATGTTTTCCACCTTTTTTCATTGGAGGCTTTAACACATTTATCACAGTTATTGTAAATTTCCTGTATGAAATTTCCAAGATATAAATTATATCTGAGTCAGTTTTTAATGACAGCTCTGTCTCTCCAGCTTATGTTTTTAATTGCTTTTTCTATAACTCGGTTTTGTTCTTGTTGCTGAAAAAAAATTTTTGGGTGAAAGTCATTCTGTGTAAGATATTAGATGTGAAAATACGTGTATTCAATGCCTTTTTTCCCTTTTAATGTATATTAAAAAGGTCAATGTTTGTCTTATTGTGTTTAGTTTTTAATGTAAAATGAAAACTGCTTTGCTTATAAAGTCACATATTAATATTTGATATTACAGGAATGAAAGTGGGCCCCAATTAAATGTTTGTTGAATGAATAATCAAATAACTTTTACTCCCTTATAAGTAGGCTGCTTTGACATATAATGAATATAATTTTATCATTTTTGTATTTTTATGTTTTGGATGATGATCAGGCTTAGAGAACAAGACGAAATTGTTGTTGAGTTTATATTCTCCAAAATATTCAATACTCTAGGAGCAACTACCTGCCTTTGTTGTTTGTCAGGGCTAGCTCAAAGCCCACAACACTTCGAAGTCATCAATGTCTCCTATTATTCAAAAAGGAGAATATGCTGTGGCCAAGATCATATAAACATATAGATATCTTCCAATGTAAGGAAAAACAGTTTTAATATACAGAAATAGTTATTTGAAGGTCTTGTCATAAGGAGGAGAAAAAATTCTATATATTGCTAGTTGGCCTCCTCAATGTTACTAATAAGAAACATTACCTGATTTTAAATAAATCAATTCCTACTATTAAACACCCTGGAACACTGTTATAGAGGCCTGCCATGCCCAGGTGGGAGACAGCTCAACCACAAATAAACCTAAAACTGCTCAGCAGACTACCTTCCCATCTCCTCGTTGTCTCTCTTTCCCAGGGGCCACAACAAGAATATCGCATACAACACCATAGCCACAGTTTAAGTCAGATAATTCCGAGCTTACCTCCTAAATGTGGTGAAAACGATTCCAGCTTCATTGTTCCCTGACATGATGTGTGATGCATCAAAATACTTTTTTCCTAGATAAGAAAAAGAATATGTTTTAATAAAAGGTATGATATCTACTATAAAAGTATTAATTCTGCCATAATGAATAGCTCAATCTTTTTAACCTTTGCTTCCACCGCTTCAAAGTGCCATAACACCTACCCTCACAGATGTATTGTAAAAACTGAATAAAATAATAAGCAGGAGAACAAGTTGTAAACCATATTATAAATGTTAATTTATCTTAAAATTTCAGTTGCAATAAAGGGAGAGCAATCACTGAACATACACACTAAATTATATCTCAAATGTTTATGAAGCAAAAATTCTAGAAAACATAAAGCCATTAACAAATGAATTTGTTATTTTAATGAAGATTGATCTTTGGTTTACAAAATGTTCCACGTAATATTGTATCAAGTCCCAGAAGGATTACCTAATAAGGAAAAATGCATATATTTCTAAACACTATCAGTCCATATTTTTGGAATCACAGAAACAAAAATAAATAAATGGGACCTGATCAAATTAAAAAGCTTCTGCACAGCCAAGGAAACTATCACGAGAGCAAAGAGACAACCTATAGAATGGGAGAAAATATTTGCATGCTACACATCTGATAAAAGGCTGATAACTAGAATCTATACAGAACTGAGGAAAATCAGCAAGAAAAAATCAAACAACCCCGTTTAAAAGTGGGCAAAGGACATGAACAGAAACTTTTCAAAAGAAAACAGAAGACAGAATAGTAGCCAAGAAACATATGAAAAAATGCTCAACATCTCTAATCATCAGGGAAATGCAAATGAAAACCACAATAAGATATAACTTAACTCCAGTGAGAATGGCTTTTATCAAAAAGTTCCAAAACAGTAAATGTTGGTGTGGATGCAAAGGGATAGGAACACTCATACACTGCTGGTGGGACTGCAAACTAGGACAACCTCTGTGGAAAGTAATATGGAGATACCTTAAAGAGCTATCCTTTACTTTTTAAAGATTAGAACAATAAGATAGACTGCTCCCATATTGTCTTAAGTAAATAATTCCATTAGTTGGTAAGGATTGAAGGAATCGGATGACTTCATAGTATAAGGAAAATTAACATCATCTTCTATGTGTTCTACCCAATGTAACTTTTCCTCCTATAGCATTCCTGATAGATGTTTATTGATTTTCAGTGTTATTCAAATAGATAAGATTATTATATGCAGTAGCTCATTTCATTATTGCATAGATTTGCCAACTATTGTTGAATTAAAAAACACTCCAGAATATAAAGGCTTCAAACACAAACATTTAATTGGCTCAAAAGTCTTTGGGGTACATAAGGGATGGAAGACCTGGCTCATGCAGCTGTCGATCAGTTTGCTAATTTGAGGTAGATACTCTCACAGGGCATCTGGTGGACTGAACCAGCTAACTCAGTTCTGCTCCATATGGCCTTTCAGAGTTCAGAGTGCTAACCCATTATATTAATACTATGGAACCACAACCCATGGTCTTTCATTCTGTAGCAGGCTAGCTTGGGCTTGTCCACATGGTAGTAAGAGGTGATGAAAGAGAATGTGTTGAAAGTCCCTGAGGATTAGACTTTGAACTGATATACTGTCATTTTTGCCATGTTCTATTAGATAAAACAAGTCAGAAGCCCGGTTCAGATTCAAGGGATGGAGAAAGAGACTTGCCTCTTGAAGGGAGATGCTGAAAAGTCAAGTCATCAGAATATGGAGGCACAGAGTAGTACTGGGGAAATAGAATTCAAAACAAAAATTTTCCCAAACCAGAAAACCTCTCTATAAAGGTAAATGTGAAAGAAAACAATTTTATTATTGAGTAAGAATTAAACAACGACGTGACGTGTATCACACCGGCAATCCAAGAGACTGCAAAGACAAAAAGAAATATCACCCTTCATATAGCCAAGCTATATAAGATGCAACTCGCATTGTATTTTACATGTTTTGAAGGTGAATGATGATTCATCCAGAAGTAAGAGGACTTGATAGCACCCATTTATTATACATATTACATTCTAAATTTATTTGATCAGAGTGAGTTAGTTACTATGTTTTATACAAAGGAAACTAAATTTTTTCTACCTTTATGTCGGGAGATTATTTTGCAAGTTGGAGCCAGGCGTCTGTGTAAAGCAGGCTCTTATCCTCTTACAAAAAATGGAAGATGGGGTATCATCTCCCTTGATGTTTACATTTCAGAGAGATGGCGTCTAAGTTCCTCAGAAAGACATTCCATGACCATATTACTTAGCTTTTAATGATTCGCATATATCTAAAAGATGCTTAGAAAGAACTTACCACTACATTTTTTTTTCTAAAGTAAATGTTCTAAGAAAAGGGAAAGAAGAGAAATATCTTTCCTTATTTTCAACAGGGAGAGTTAAGCTTCTTATTTTTAATTTATATTTGTTCTTTCCACAGGCAAAGATATCTAGAGAAAGGCTGACCACTGGAAGTAGAAACTGAGATTGGGCTACTAGGTTATAGTGCAAGAAAATAAGAAAGCAGCCTAATTACTGAAATTATGGTATAAGGTTTGGTAAGGAACAAAGGACAAATTCATTTTGGAATATATTGTGAGCTAAGCCTATACAAGTCAATAAGTTGGCAGATCTAAGGTGATTTGAGGGATTTAGGGGCAGAAAATCAAATATCTCTATACTTCTAACATACAGTTTTATAGCTTGGGATGTGTGTATATGTGTATTTAGGTGTATCTGTGTGGGGGGTGTATGTGTATGTAGGTGTATCTGTGTGGGAGGGGTGTATGTTAAAAAAATAATGAAAAAAGAAAAGGACAAAAGCAAGCCTTAAGTTTTATTTCACCTAGCATTTCCCAATTTTTCATCTGCAAAGACTTTTTTATTATGTCTGGTAACATCTGTAAATCACTATTTCATAAGGACCAATTATGGAAAGCGTGGCTTGCTTAGTCATGACCGATATTTTGAGAGAGAACTCAAATAAATGGAGTTTATAATAAATATAATTTACTATAAATAAATCCCAGACTGTATACTCTATATTTATTACAGTCAGCTCTGTGTCTCCAATATTTAGCAGAGTAAGCAACCATCAATACTTCTTGAGCAACTATTCAACAAATTCCCACCAAAATTTTACAAATTTCAAACTATGTAGAAACAAAGAGGATAAGAAATGTTATTATTCTCTCCAATTTCCATCTATGGCTGGGGTTATTGTCTGATGCTCCTGTAGATCAGGTCTAGTGGGACGTGCTCCATTCCACTTACCTCTATACATCCCCTAAGTGACAACCAGATAATCATTCTTTTTTAAAAATAATGGAGGCAATGATTAAAAGATTCTATAAAACTCTAATGTGAGTTTTTAAAAGAGCCAGATACATGCAAAATTATTCTAATCAAGCTAAAAATAATAAGTCTTTAAAACTGTTTTGAATGTAGCTTTTGACTAGTTCCAAAACTTTTAAAGACATGTATAAGTGGAGCACAATATAAAACATTTAAAATAACTCAGCAATCCCATTTTTAAAAATTGAAGAATATATGAAACCATGACAGCTGATAACAGAAGCTAAATACTGTATTTATCTCTAAGTATACTATCAACTAAAGAAAAGTCAAAACAATCTTAGGTTATTTATCAATGTCTTTAAATATATATAAACATTTTCAGAAAAATAAATATTTATTGAGTAGGTCATTTTGTAAGTGTAATTTGATAAAGTTGAATTTCTCCAATCATGGTTTTACAAAGGACATGAAATCATGCTCAAATGTAAGTTCTACTGTATATATATATCAAAGCATTTTTCAATGAAGGCAATCTTCTGACAATATGTTTCTCTATCCATGGACGGATAGATATGTAAAATATAGTAAACATGTAAAATTTAGTGATGATCACACTTAAATCTTAAAGTTGAGTTTAATCACACAAAATCTTGAACTAGACTCGTTTTATTATTTACTAGCTAAATAGCCTTGGAAAGGTGACTTATCCTCTCTTTACTTCCATTTTCCATTTGTAAATGAGAGTAACAGTTATACTTACAATAATGTATGATGCTCTATAAGTACTATGTAACTGCTGAATAAAAGTTTTAAAAGTAAAAAACATAGCTAAATAAATATTTATCAAGAGTTAGTAACTTTTACTATTAATAAATATTGGTTATTGTAAAGCAGCTCTTGATGACTACAGAATTGTAGTTAATTCATGATTGAATTATTTCACACATATCTGAAAAGCTGTATTTTAATGTTCTCAATTGAAGAAGAAAATTTGAACCGATGCATGGAAGAAAAATTCTGTTGTGAAGTTTGACTTATATTCTGATTTATATTCTCATCATATGAAGGGTAAGCATATTGTAGATACAGAAATCACTCCAAATAAAATCAATATATTCCTGAGAAAGAAAATTGGCCTGATTTTTAAAACAAACACATAACACCATAGAATTCTGTTAACATAAAACAAAAAATATATCATTTGTCATGAAAAAAATTAGGATATATACTGTTAATTAATAGCCTCAACTGTAAAAAACTTGGGCATGATATTTGGAGAACATGTTATTTTTAGTATAATAATTACTACTTTTTACCAAGGATTAGTTTACATGCAAAATATATTTGAAGTATTATAGGGAGCTCACCATTTGAATGGACTTCTTAAGTGGTACATTTAAGTAAGTACAAATAAAAATATTTTCTTTGTGCAAGTTCAGTTGTTTTCTAAGTCAATGTTCCTTGCTCAAAATAATTTAATTAAGTCATTTACATAGATGATATCTCCTTAGTAGGCACAATTCTTATTCCTTCAAAAACTATTTGTTAAAATTGAAATTAGAAAAAAAAACTACTAAAATTTGCATTTCTGTTATGAATGGTGAGGGTTGCATTTTTTGTTTTTTAACTTTGACTTACATTGTTTTGCATAGTTAGCATATTAACTTCAATATCATTCATATAACTTTGAATAATATCTCTAGTATCTAGCACAGACTCTCAAATATTATTCTGATTTCGGAATCCCACCTTTATTTCTAGAACTTTCTTTAGTAGCAGGGTCAAAATTGAGGAATTCTAGGTCAACTCTCTTTCCCAAGACTGTTACGTAAGCAATTCCTCCTACCCAATAAAATACCTGTCTTCCTCCCAAAACTACAATCTCTGTATCTTCCAAGATGACAACTAGCTATTTTACTAAAGGAATATGGGAAAACACACTATTTGACAAAGGCTAAAGGACTTGCTGACTAACAAAACACAGGCATTGTTCCAAGAGGCTTTGGAGATAATAATAATACTGTGTTGATGAATTCAAAGGAATGATTCCGTTGGAGAGAATTTCATGCCCTGTGAGACAGTGGAACACTCTCACAGGCTGTCGGGAAAAGTGAATAGGAAAAATTAGGACCATATCTGACTTTTAGCAGCAAACAGTTATTAGACATCACAATTTCACCCCAAGTAGCAATATATATTCTTTTCTTTTTCAAATATATTTTGGGCAAAATGATAAAATTGCCATTTGTAAAATTTGGAATATATACTATTCTACTACGATAATGTAATTTAAAGATTAATATTACCTAGCAGTAACCAAAGAACTCACAGAGTTCATAGGCATCATTCTATTCTCCATTCCACATTTATCTTTTTGTTTCCATTGATTTTTTTTAAAATGGTAATGGCTCTGGGAAAATTACAGCTCTCTTTAAATAACAGGCCAGTTTAGCAAGCTCATTCATTATTGGCTCATCTTCATTCTTGGGTACTTTGGTCATTTTTCACTCCTGTGAAAAGCTTACATAAACAGCAAAGTCACCCCTGTGACAACTAACACAGAATCTGTAATGAATTTCTACCCAATTAAAGGGCAATTCATCCAATTCTATTCCTAAAGAAAAACATAATCTATATGCAAACTGCTGATAGCAAGAATGGTAACTATATTAAGCTGATGTAAGGTGTAGACATACACTTGTACACTTTTACCTTGAAGAATGCTGCTTTAGCTACTAAAAAAGTGGCATAAAGGAAGTTCTGTGTTGGTGCTCTGCATGACTATTCCTCTGAAGAAATATAATCCCAGTCAATGCCTAATGCTATTATAAAATTTCTGCTTTATTTCACTCACTCATTTCAATGTTTTGCATATACTACATAAATTATATGCCAGCTAGGTTTTTTTTAAGAGTTTATTGAGCTATAATTTACATACGATAAAATTCACTTGTTTTAAGTGAACAATGATTTTTAGTGAATTTGCAGAGTTGTGCAATCATCACCACAATCCGGTTTTAGAACATTTCCACCCACTTTAAATGACCCCTTGTGCACATTCACACTCGTTCACCATTTACACTTAGCCCCAGGCAGAAACTAGTCTACTTTCTGTCCCCTATAGATTTTACTATACTAGACATAACAAATAAATGAAATCACACAATATGGGCTCTTTTGTATCTGTCTTTTCACTTTGCATAATGTTTTTATGGCTCATCCATATTATATCATACATCAATATTTCATTACTTTTTCTTGCTAAGTAAAAATTCTACCATCTAGCTTTTAAAAATTAAACTATGAGCATAAGCAAATAAAATGACAGCTAAAAACAATTATCTTTAAAAATGACCTTAGTTTTTCTAGTCTGTCTGCTTTTCAGTGTAAATCAAAAAAAAATTGTTAAGAGGGATTATTTTGCTTTAGAATCACCAATTACAGAGAATCACGAGGAATTAAATTCCTTTAATGCAAACTGTTGTGTTAAATTTTAAAAATTTCACAAATTATGAGGTATTTTGTCACATTTTTCTTTAGAATGACATTTACAAAATGATGCTCTTAAAGATTTTATAAATATTAACTGTAGCTCCCTCACATAACCTTCTTCAGAGAGATCAGAAATTTTTATTATAATGTTCCAAATATAAAACTTCTATAATAACAATTTCACAAACTCTCTGGTTTAGAAAACACTTCAATAAGTCATTTTCAAAAACAGGGCCCTTACTCAAGGGGAAAATAGTTATTATAGAATCATATATTGTATTGGAGACTTTCTATTCTTTAAAAATATATCATATATCATATAATTAAACTCATAACATGTAAAACAAATAAGTTATGATTGCATTTTCATGAGCTTTTCTATTTAATCAAGTATATTAGTGGGTTTAAATATGTAAGGAATTGAAGAAAATGCTGTTTTTAATGCAAGTAGTTGAAATGCGTTACATAAATTAGGTGACTGTAACAAAATTGATTATCCTTTCCTCATCTACCTCCTCTGACTTGCAAAGACATTTTTTATTTTTTTTATTTCAGAAGATTTAGGGGGTACAAGTGTTTTTGTTACATGAGTGAGTTGCATAATGCCTAAGTCAGAGCTTTTAGTGTACCAGTCACGAGAATAGTGTACATTGTACCTGACAGGTAAAGTTTTATCCCTCACACACTCCCCACCTCCCCCGCTCCTTAGTTTTCAATGTCTATTACACTGCTTTATGAATATATATATATATATATATCCCTCATTTAGCTCCCACTTATATATGAAAACATGTGATATTTGTTCTTCCATTCCTGAGATAGGATAATGGTCTCTAGTTTAATTCAAGTTGCCACAAAACAAGTTATTTCATTCCTTTTTATGGCTGAGCAGTACTCCATGGGACGCACATGCACGCACGTGTGTGTATCTCACATTTCCTTTACCCATTCATGAACTGATGGACACTTAGTTGGTTCCATATCTTTGCAACTGTGAATTGTGCTGCCATGAACATTTGGGTGCAGGTGTCTTCTTCATTACATGATGATTTCTCCTTTGGGTAGATACTCAGC
>CAUYSK010002858.1:0-30602 GCA_963575035.1 Avahi laniger | reverse complement strand
CAGGTTACATTTCAGAATGTTTCCATTATTTGCTCATTCTTAATCCTATTACAGCATGGTGCTCCATAGCTGTCTGCTATGGAGTGAGGCCCTAAAAGATTGACTGGAAATTCTAGGCACAAGCTTCACGTCAGCTCGGGTTTCACTCTAGTTTAAATAGGCTAGACTATGGAGATCCTCTAATGTCAATATTTTTATGTACTTTTTCTTAGTTTTCTCTAATTTCCTAGAAAAAGCCCTTCTATTTTCTGCATGGAAGATATGACTCTGCTGCCTGCATTTTAGGAACCACAGGGGGAAAAAAAAAAACTGAGTAGTTTTAATATTCATTTTATAAACTTTTACTTCTCCTATTTCCAATACATTTCCCACCTCTGCTGGGTATTTCCATTGCAAGGACCCTGTTTTTCACCTGTCCCAGAGAACAAACTCCGGCCTTCTCCAGGATGGAGGAAAGATAGTTGAGTGGCTGTGGGATGGGGTGGGAATGAGGGCTGTGGCAGGGGATTTGTCTGCCTCCTTCCTAAATAATCTGTTACTCCATTGCTACCCACTGCTGAGGGGTTTCTGTTATAACGCGTGTTGCTTCTTCACTTTCCCCTTTGCTAGCCTCGATTTGAGCTTGAATGAGTCTCTTAGTGCACTGTCATGCATTAATTTGCTTTCCACCCCTAACATTTTGTTGTTACTGTTTCCTCTCATGATAGTTTTGCCCTTAGGGGTTTATGTCTTAAAATAAAGCAAAACAAAACTGTTTTTGTTGTTTTTATCAGTTTTATTGAGAGAAAACGGGGGTTAATACATATTTCCAATTTTTCATCTTTAACAAGGAAATTATTTTTTTCATTCCTTTATTTATTTATTTATTTATATACAGGACGTGGCTCTGTGTGCCTCAGCCTCCCGAGTGGCTGGGACTACAGGTGTGTGCCACTGCACCCCACTGACTTTTTCTATTTTTAGTGGAGCTGGGGTCTTGCTCTTGCTCTTGCTCTTGCTCAGGCTGGTCTTGAACTCCTGACTTCAAGAAATCCTCCTGTCTCGGCCTCCCAAAATGCTAGGATTATAGGTGTGAGCCATGCGCCTGGCCCACATTTTTTATTATTAATATAACAAAAATATTCATTGTAGTAAATACTAACACATACTTAAAAAGTGATTGTTAGCATTACTGTATTTTTTGAGTCTGTTTTCCCACAACATATATAATAAGCTCAATGTCAATTTTAATAGATTTAATATTTGATTATATGATACAAATTTTCATATTATATAAATGTAAAATATATAAAATAAGCATTATATATAAACATGTTTTAGCTTACTTTAAAAATTTCCCATTATATCATGAATATTGACTCATAAAATGAAATATTAATTGGATCATGATTTTTAATGCTATACAATATTCAATCTTGTAAACAAACACAATTTATTTAAAGTATTCTTTCTTGCTGGGCACCAAGATTCTTCGCTGGAATTTATTTTGTTTTCTGTGGGTATCGGCTCCACCTCCACTCTTCCCCACAAGTGAGACACTTAACTTTGATTAAACACCCATGACAAAGAGGAGTTCCTTGACCTCTCCTTATTGATAGAGGAGTATTACTGAATCAGCTCCAGAAGATCCTGCAAAAATGCTTAAGAAAATCCTTCCTGAGGAGCAGAGCAATGGTTTCTTGGAACCTCTTACTGTACATGTTTTTGCTGCTGCATTAAATGCATGTGTGTATGTGTGTGTGTGTGTGTGTGTGTGTGTGTACACATGTGTAGTATAGCTGGGGAGAAAGCAATAAAAATTCCTTCTCTTTTAAACCCACATGGGCCACCCAGCATGCATGTTTTACACTCTCCTTGGGGTATTGTGGCTGTACTGTTATATAAGTATCAATTTATTTGACATTCCCATAGCATACAAATTGATATTTATTCTCCCAGAACAGCTATCGGGTTTGAGACTGGATCGTCTATTAATGTAACACATTCACATCCATACCAGCTTGTTTACTTTGTTTCACTGGTTTTGATAGAATTCTAAATGTATAATGGTGACACCTGATTTTCTAAGAATCATGATTTCTTCATGATTTCAGAGGACGTGTCTTGTATGAAGTCGTTTCTTTGCAATAAGACCCCACATTCCAATACTGCAAACACCAAAGAAACTATATTGCGTAATGGGGAGCTCTTCTTGGGTTTGGAGACCAGTTTTGCCAGTTAGGTATTATTGTCTAAACTGCAGCCTGAAGAAGGTCATTTAATCAGAATGGAGTGGTTTATCTTTTCCAATCCTCACTTTTCTCACATAAAAAATAACTTCCATCTCTCCTCATTGCCATCCAAAGATTGACAACAGGCCAAATGAGATAGTTTCAAGTTACTCATTACGTGTTTAGGGAAGGTAGCAGAAACCAGAGTCCTGAGAACAGGAGTTAGCTGCTCATTTTTCTAGCTTAGACACTGAGTCCTTTGTAACAGCCTCCTCTGCTCTGTGTCTGCAAAGCGTCTCCCTCAGGCACCGACAAGGTTAGCTGATTGCTCCAGAGCTCTGTAAGGGATGGGGATTTTGAGTCTTAAATCCCCAGCACTGAATAGAGTGCCTGATATACCATAGGTCTCAGTTAGGGATTGTGAATTAGATTTTAAGTGCAGTGCCTTGAAAAGGGCTTTATAAATGCAAGATACTTTGTAATAACGTGTTGGGCTATGCAGGGTACAAAGTTCTTTTACGTATATTATTCTTTTTTCCTTATTTGATCTTCCCAGTAATCCTGTAAAAGCAGACATTAATGTCTTCCTTTTATAGAGAGAACTGAATGTGAGATGGGTTTGGGGGTAAGAAACGAAGAAACTATTAAAAGTACCATTTGCAGTTTATGGGACCTTATGAAAAGAAGTCTCTTGGTTACTGGGTGTAGGATAGCACCTCTCCCAGACTGTCTGTTTGACAGACGGAGTCAGGTTCAGGGCTCTTTTCTTCAGCACCATTGGAAGTTTAATCATCATCCGGTATATTCATCTTTAAACATCCCAGCCAACTCATCAGAAAGATGAATTTAAAAATTTAGTGCATTCCTTTTAGAAAAATGAAAGCCATATTCTCTTATTATAATAAAATGTTTTAATGTTTGGTTCTTGTTTAGAACTTGCTCTCTTCAGCTTAATTTCGTATCTCTTTTATCTGTAATCTCTTTACCTTTAAATGATCTTTTATCTTTCCTGGAAACAGCTGACAGTACTGTTTTTCAGTTCAGGACGTTTTCATAATTACATTTTTAGCCTTGAGGGAAAAATTGTATACCTCATCAAATCCTCTGGCTCTGTAACTGAGTAACGTTAACTTGCTGCTATTATAACTTAATTGTGAATTAGGAAAAATAAAACTGCTTTATGACTTCTAACCATGTTAAATTCTGTTTAAATTGAAGCATTTTATACAGTGTTGTCATATTATGATAAGTCAATTGCATGGATTCCCAAGTGTTTAGCTCCAGCGAGAGGCCTGGACGCACTAAACCAATCTCAGTCAACACCTATTTAATCAGGTTACATCTTCCGATGCGAAATTGTTCCTCAAAGTGACAATACGGTGCCTTTTTTTTTTTTTTTTTTTTTTTACAATGATCTTTTGTTCGTAAATGGAAGGCTTTTCAGTAACGTGTTTTAGCTGGGCTATTTTCTCACACTCTGTGTGCCAGCTGGGTTTGGTGAAGAGCCGTAACTGGGACTAGCTCAGGTAGACCTACCAAGGAGCGGCCACGATTCATCCCTCTGGCAAATCAGCTACCGAACGGATACATACTGAAAAGCTTCTGTCGATTTTGGTATTCATCAAGCTTCGTTCTCTTTTTGCAATAGTTGTGACTCATATTGGGCTGATTGTTGCATTAGAGAGTACTGTAGAATGTGTTAGCAGAAGGAGTTCTGACTCCCGCATTCACTTACGTGTAAGCGCAGAGCGTCGGAGGCAGTTGGCAGTCTGGGTCACGCTCAGCTGACGTTCTCTGCTCATGGAGTCTCCCTGTAAGTCTCGTGCTTCAGTCAAAGCGGAATACTAGCTATCCTGTCAACACGTTTTGGGTTCCAGCTCACCCTGCCTTTCCTCGTGCCCCTCCCTCTCCAGAATGTTCTCCCTCGCCTCAATTTTCCATGTCCACTCCCATTGTTAGACTATGATGAAAGACCAGTAAGACCTGATAGAATAGTTCTTGAGGGCAGGTCTTGCGAAAAAAACAAAGCAAAACAAAACAAAAGCCTCTCAGAACATTCTGGGTGTATTTCAAAATGGCTGTTTTTCTACTCTTCCTGCTGGACCATGAGGGGCTTTGCTATGGTCTGACTATGTCCCCCCAGAATTCATGTGTTGAAATTCAATCCCCAACGTGACGGCTTTAAGAGCTGGGACCTCTAGGAGTTGACAAAGTCATGAGAGCTTCATCCTTGTAAATGGGGTTAGTGCTCCTATGAAAAAGGCTTGGGGGAATCTTTTGACTTTCCACCATGCGAGGATGCGGAAAGAAGCTGACGTTTTTGAAGCACAGAGCAAGCCCTCCTCAGACGCTGGGTCTGCTGATGCTTTGTCTTGGATCTCCCAGTCTCCAGAACTGTGAGCAATAATTTCTATTTTTTATATATTACCAAGTCTGAGGCATTTCATTATAGCAGCCCTAACAGACTAAGATAGGATTTTTCCTCCAATGTTTACTTGAGAACTTGGTAGGGCTGTTGGAGATAAAATTCAGAAGAGTGTGGAGATCCCCTAAGATTTTAAATCCCAAAATCATCCAAATTGAGCCTCTAGCAATTTATAAATTACAGTGAAGGTTTTCTACACCAGTACACCATGGGTTCCCATGGAGGTTTCTGCTGTGGTAAGTGGCAATTCTCTGTGTCTGCTAGTCTGCCTCTTCAATTTTAAGGGCAGCAGTTTGCCCTGTGAACTCAATTCTCTGAGAAATATAAGAAGTGTTTGTTGATTTTCAATTTGTTCAGCTTTTTACTTGTTGTTAGGAGAGAGCGATGATTTCTGGTCTCCTCACATGCCAGACTGTGAACTGGAAGTCAGTCTCTGACTTTTAATTGAAAGATTAGATGATTTACATTTATTGTAATTATTGTTATATTGAATGTAAATCTACCATCTTGCTGTTTGTTTTCTATGTGTGTCATCTTTTCTTTGTTCTCCTCTTCCTTATTTTCTGCTTTAGTTTTGATTGTCTTCTAGTATTCTGTTTTATGTCCACTTATAGCTTATCAGCTATACCTCTTTATCTTTAAAGTGGTTGCTCTAGGGTTTATAATATATATCTTTAACTTAACACAGTGTACCTTCAAATAAAATTATACCATTATGCCATTTTATGTATAAGAAACTTACAATAACAGTTCTACCTTTTTGTTGCAGATACTGTCTTAGATTAAATTAAGTATTTAAATATTTATATATTTTTAATGGTAGGAAGTGATTCTTTCTATAAAAGGGAACAGAAACTAAAAAATGAAAAAGTGGTATATCAAAATCTAGCACTTAAATTCGAAACTTAAATATAGGCTATCACAAAGTTATCATGTAATGTAGAATATAATATATTGAAAATAAAATATATTAGAAATCATAGAATCCATTCGTACACCATAAATTTTTAATTGTATGATTAGTGTTTTCATAATTTTTTTTTTTTTTTTTTTAAGACAAGGCCTTGCTTTGTTGTCCTGGCTAAGGTGCTGTGGCATCAGCCTAGCTCACTACAGCCTCAAACTCCTGGGCTCAAGTGATCTTCCTGCCTCAGCCTCCTGAGCAGCTGGGAGTACAGGTGTGCACTACCACACTTGGACAATTTTTCTATTTTTTTTGAAGATGGGGTCTGGCTCTTGCTCAGGCTGGTCTCAAACTCCCGGCCTCAAACAATTCTCCTGTGTCAGCCTCCCAGAGTGCTGGGATTATAGGCGTGAGCCACTGCACCTGGCAATATTGTCATGATTTTTTTTACTCAAATTTAATACAGCTTATACTTCAACAAGCACATTTCAACTTCAGTTTCTGTTTCATAGGAATAATATTTTATTACTCTAAAATATTACTTGCATTCCAAATATTTTTGAGGTCTCGTACTCATTTTATCTTTAAAAAATTATTTAAAAACAGGATGTTCTTACCATGCAATGTCAATGTAAAATTTTCTAAGTAATTTTATATTCAAAGTATATGGGAAAAAAAGTTAATATTGGATCGACACTTTTATCTTAGTCTCAAGTAGCCTGCTTAAATTTTACTGAATAAGAATGACATTCTTTCCACAAACTGAAGAAAATGTTCCCACAAATTCCAATCTGCAGTCTATCCTGTGGACATTGTTATGGTATTAAATCAAAACATTGTAAATTGCATTCCCATTACCACTTCTTGTGCTTAATATGGCATTGTTTTTGATCTGTAATGTAGACATTCTTTCGCCAAGTATCTGATGTTTTATCTAAATGTTTGCTGAGAAATGCTTTATTATGTTGGAAAAGGGTGAAATAAAGCTGTAGAAACGTAAAGAATCTGGGGGGAAAAACAATAGAAGTACTTGTTAGTTTAGATTTCTGCAAAGGAAGAACCCAAAGTACAAATGTGTGCTGCGAAATGTAAAATAATTCTCCAAGAAATGTAAGAGCATTTTAACTTTTTTTTTTCAAATGAAGTTAAAAAAATGAATTTAAGATTTAGGGGTGTTGACTGTCTTATGCAGCATTGTCAAATGGGTTGTATAAAATGCCAAACGGTAAAACAGATTTGTTCTTTGATTCTTAAAGAAAGATAAAGAACTCACCAAATGTCACACTGTAATCTAAGGCTACAGCTCAGTTTTTATTTTTTTATAAATTCTCCTGTCTTTTACTTTGCTCATAGATTGGACAACTTTTTCAGAGCAGTTTGGGTTAATCCCCATAACACTGTAGTTTTCAGCGATCGACAATTCATTAGTTTTTAAGAGGGACTCATTTTATCCTTTGTCACCTGATTTATTGAAAAGTCTACTATTTTGACAAATCCATGACCATATATATAGTGACATATTTGTAAACTCCAGCCTTGGAGAACACCTGTTCTTTTAATTCTTCCATGTCTTAGTCTACCAGCCTTTCATGTTCCCCTGCATGGCTTTATCCAAAATCTCATGACTTTGTCTTGAGACCTCAAAAATAACCTCCCCATTTTCTCTCCATCTCAATCTCACCCCCCTTTGTCCTCAGATGACTTTGCTTTCACTGTGCAGAGAAAGTTAAGCCTATACGAACACATTAATGCCCGTAACTGCATCCGTTCTTATCTTTAGGTTGGATGGTGACGTCAGGTACTGAGATAATCCCATTGCCACTCTTCTTCACTGCTGCAGGAAATGGGCCACTTCTAAGCTATTTATGCCCCATCCACCACACCAGCAGGTGCTCACTTTATCACCTCAGAGGAAGAGGCCATTTCTAGCCTCCTGTTCCGCTTGAGACCACCCCTTGCATACGGCCACACTACCGTGCCTTTAGAAAGAAGCTGCCCTCAAACCATTTGGTGCACCACAACGCTGGCAGCTGCAGGAAAGAACAGTCAGGAAACAATCAGTACTGAGCTCATTGTGCCTCACGTCCCTTGTCACCTCATTCACCCCTGAAGCCGAGTCCCCAGGCCATCTGTCATCACTCAGGCCCTCAGTCTTAGGCTGTCTGTATGTCCACTAACTTGACATGATTTGCTGCGCCTCTCTGTACCTTCTTAAACCCAAGCTCTGCCATTTTTTAAGATATTCTCTGGACTTTCCCTTCACTTCTTGCTCTGACTAGAACCTAGTTATCCCTCGCAAACACCGCTTTCCCTGAATCCCTTAAGGAAGGGCCTCTGGCTCCCCCAGGGCCACAGGTGGGGTTGGCATCCTTCGTCTCTGTTTTCTAACCTTCCGGTAACTGCGTTCTCATCCTTGGCTTTTCTGCCTGCTACCGCAGAGGAATGCCGCCGCCTCCTGTGGGAGCCCGTCCCTCCGTCTGCACAGACTCACCCCCTTTCCCTTATGCAAGGACATCGTGCAGGTAAGTTGTCCCTTGTCTCTGTTGTTCAACCTTTTTCCTCTTTCTACTGGAACACTCTCATCGGCATGCCAACATGCTGTATTTCTGTCAATTAAAGATTTTTTAAAAAGCACCTCACCCTTATCTTGAAGCTACTTTTCCCACCAGCTACCACCCCATTTCCTTACTCTTCTTTGAAGAGCGAAGTGTTTGCCCCACAAGAGCTGGTGCACTTGCTCTTTCCAGTTGCTCTCGCCCTTTCTCTCCTTCCCTTTTCCTCCTTTCCTTTGATAATTGTTTTTAATCTATTTTCCACCATACATTAAAGTTAAAAGAATAGTGTAAGAAACTCTTCTATACCTTATAACCAGGCTCTCCATTTGTTTATATGATATTAGATTATATTTTGCTCTAATTACTTTATTCTGTCTACACATACACGCACACATATGTGTTTTGCTCCTCCTGAGTCACTTGAGTGTTAGTGGAGACACTATGCCTCTATCCCTACGCACTTTCCTGTGCATTTCCTAAGGACAAGTGTATTCTCTTTCATAACCACAGTGAAGTTGTCAAAATCAGAAAATTACATGTCGATACAACACTAGTATCCAGTACATTGTCTACATTCAAATTTTGCCGATGGTCCCAGTGCAGTCCAGGGTCATACATTACACTTAATTATTACGTCCCTTTAGTAGCCTTTAATCTGGAACCGTTCCTCAGGTTTCTTTGTCTTTGTTGACTGTGACATCTTTCTCAATGCACTGCTGTTAGGCACTTTCCCCTACCGTTCTACTGAAACAACACTCCTTGGCTCCACAGTATTAATTCTAATGGTCCATTCTCCATTCCATCCAACAGCAGCATTTGACACAACTGATCACTGGACTCTCTGATTCAAGTTATAAAGTCTATCAGGAACTGCGATCTTTTGGTGCCACTCTGTATTCCTGGCCTCTCCTCAGTTTTCTCTGCTGGTTCCTCCTCTGCTCCCTTACCTAGAGTTGGCTAGCCCCGAGGGCTCGGTTCTCGATTATCTTCTCTTTACCTATGTGCACTCCCCAGTGATCTCACCCCGACTTAATGACTTCAGATATTGTCCCCATGCTAATCACTTCCAGATGCTTATTTCCAGCCCAGAGTCTCCCGTAAACCTCAGCTTCAGGTACCTAACTGCCTACCTGGCATCTCCATCAGTGCCGAAACCTTTCTTCCAATGATGTCCAGCTCGGCGATTCCAGTATTCACTTCCCAGTCCTCGTGGCAGTGACTCTTTCTGCTTCACTTATTTCTGTTGACCAGTGGCCTCTGTTTTAAAGCTTGAGTTCTTTGATGTTTGCTGTATCATTCTTTCGGTTTTTCTCCTGCTTCTATGTTTTGACTGTAGCTTTCAGGTCTCCATTTGGCCTCCTCCTCCCACCTTGTCTTTCAGTTTTGTCCTCAGCCACCTTCTTTTCTCTTTGAACACTTAGGGTGATTTAAACCAGAATTTCTACTCCACCAATTTTATAGTGACCATTTCCAAATATTTTTCTCTAGCCTCCATTTTCACTCTGAACAGTAGCAAACTTGCACATCCAAATGCCTGATTGACAGTTAAACAGCTACAGGGAAAAGTGCCTGAAACTCATAATCTTTTCTTCCCAGCCTCTTAATTCCTCCCTATTTCCTATATTGGTAAATTCTAGCTTATGTAGCCAGTCACTCAAGCAAGACATTATGTAGCCATCCTAGTTTTCCTCCTCCTTGCATCCAATTAGTACCAAGTTTGGTTGATTCTATGTCATTCAAGTCTCGTATTTTCCCGTCTTTCTACATCATCTGCCTTAAACCAGGCTCCTACCATCATATTAAATCTATGGTAAAACATTCTTTCACACTGTCCTGCTTTCGGCTTCAAAAACTATGCATTGTTGCTAGAATGAATCCAGAAGATGTTCAAAACATAGTTTTATGAACAAATAGATGGTTGGGCACAGTGGCTCACACCTGTAATCCTAGCACTCTGGGAGGCCAAGGCAGGCGGATCGTTTGAGCTCAGGAGTTCGAGACCAGCCTGAGCAAGAGGCTCTGTCTCTACTAAAAAAATTGTAAAGAAATTAGCTGAACAACTAAAAATATATAGAAAAAAAATTAGCTGGGCATGGTGGCATATGCCTGTAGTCCCAGCTACTCGGGAGGCTGAGGCAGGAGGATCGCTTGAGCCCAGGAGTTTGAGGTTGCTGTGAGCTAGGCTGATGCCACGGCACTCTTGTCCGGGCAACAGAGTGAGACTCTGTCTCAAAAAAAAAAAACAAAAACGAAAACAAATCAAGTCAGAAAAACCATTTACTATTGAGAATACTTTTATTTTAATACATTTTAATACTGCAGTATTATTTTATTACAATAAGGGTAAATTTCTTTTAATTTAAATATAGACACTTTAGGAAACTTTGAATTTCCATTTGTTCTAATACTAAAAACAAATGTGCATTTGATTCCCTTTAACAAAATTGAGCAATTATGTTAAAATATCTAATATTTGAATATTTTCCAGACAATTAATTCATTTAATTCTTAAGTAAAGAAAATTTTTGTATGTAAGCTATGTTTAGTGTTATTTATTTTAACTAATATAATTTGTCTAAATATGCTTCCTATGTGAAAATAATATAATTCTTTCAAGCAGTTCTCTTTGGTACCATGAATAAAATAATTGAAATGATGAATTCCAGTAAACTAAGCCAAGGAAGTGAAGTTTCTTTCTATGTTTCTTTAAGAAAATAATCCTTCTACTGAATAATATTTGACCAAAATCTGGAAAGGTTTGTTTTCCTTATCCTCTAGATATTTTGTTTCTGTTTTTTTTAAATAAAAGAATATCACTAAATATTCCAGCAAACCAATGAAAAAACTCTCTTTCACAATTGCTTTTGGTGTACAGAATAGGCAAATCCATGGAGACATAAAGTTGATTAGCGATTGCCAGAAGCTATTGGGAAGAGGGATGGGGAGTGATTGCTAATGAGTATGTGTTTCTTTTTTGAGTTGATGAAACTGTTCTGGAATTGGATAGTGGTGATGGTTGTACTGCCTTGTGCATATCCTAAAAACCACTATATTGTACACTTTCAAAGGGAAAATTTTATGGTGTGTGAATTATATCTCAATTTTAAAAATTGGCTTTGGTATCAAAATCATTACATTTTTGACTGCATATTGACTTCCGTAAGTAACTTGGGCTTCTGCCAGATTTACAGTCCATCCAGCACTGGTCATGGGCCCCTCTAAAGACCTGCTTCCGGACTGTGAAGTCATTGTGTGGGTTCAACAGTCCTGCAAAGGAGTAGGCAAGCACTAGTATTTTTGACCTTAGGGTAAATACATTCAATTTCTCCATTTGTCAATTTGGGACAATCATAAATAGTGACAGAATTAAAATTTGTTAATAAAAATGTGTATAAGATTGATTGAAATTTATATCCTTAATGAGATGGGTAACATTTAGTTATTTTTCAGGAAATTCTCTGATAGCTTAACTTGTAGGGATGCTACAGATGGTATATCTGGCCATTTTCAAGAAATATCACTAGAACAATTTTTAATGATAGCTATATACTTTTTTCTAGAGGTCTTGATTCCATAAAATCTGTTGTTTTTCTTTCAAGTGGCATCCTGTGAGATTTTGCTTTACTTAAAAATTCTAGCTTACAAAAGAACACATTAAGAGAGGTGAGTATTCATGTTATAAAATATATCATTATAGGTTTGTTTTGTTTGTTTTTTCTTTTTAGAAAAACCTTCTCTAGGACATTTCACGTTATATTTTGTGTCCCCCCCTACAAATTGGTCATCTAGCGCATGTAGAGGTGGGGTAGTGTCCGAGACTAGGGACTCTATTCACATCAAGGACTTTTGCTCTGAAATGCCATGGCCCGTTTTGTCACCCAAGGTAAATGTAAAAACGCTGCAAATGTAAGATGTTGAACTTGATATTTTTTCCTAAAATCTTATCATTTTATGTTTTACACCTTAAGGGATCCCACAGTATGCTGCAATTTGTTTCCCAGCCCTCTTGCACGTCTCTTCCTCTGACCTCCAACTAAATAGCTTTCCAAAACACAGTGTTGGCTTTCCAGACATGGGTAAAGCCAACCACTATTCCTTTCTTTTCCTTTTTCTTAGACAGCCACAGAGCTGTGATACTCCTTTCTAGTTTATGTTTAATAAGTTAAAATGTTAACTATGAGGTGAATATTCACTACTAAAATTTATTGAGGCAAAAGGAACATATAAGTTTTAGATTCAAAGTTGAATTTGCTGTACATGCCTATAATTCAAATGAAGACAGAGGGAGAATTTGATACAGAAACAAAACACCATTGGCATCCCACTGTATTTCTTTTTCTTCAATTAAAAGACACTGACGAATAAAATGTTTCATTTTAGTGTGAAATACTAAAAATGCACATGGTAGCCAGCATCTCAGTTACTTGGCATTCAAACGTTTAGCAGTTTCAACTGTTCAGATCAGACACAAACCTGGAAATAAATTGAAGATTTCAAAGAATATGGGAAAAATATGTTGCAAATTATTTATGCTTTATTTATTTATCAATTTTTTATCAATTAGATTAATTGCCACTAATGTGGCAGATAACAAACAAATGTTCACAGTAATGAACAAATATAGACTTTATAGAGGATTCACAGAACCTCCCAGAGGTTCTCAGAAAAGATCATATTGACTTTGAATTTTTCTTAAAAGCTCATGTAATTGATTTAACAACATGCTTTTCCCTAGCACTATTTAGTTCTTAGTAGGCTGCAGTGAATGATAAATTAAACATGGAAGTATTGTGAGTGGACAAAATGCTGGAAATTGACATATAAAAAGCCCAGCAGTATGAAGTCGCTTAACACAGGAACAATATTTATTCTTTTAGCCATTAATTTATTATACCTGTTTATATTAGAAAAACATTTATCATTATGTTACCTAAGAACAAATATCTAATATACACAAGACATTAGAAAATATTTTGAAAAATGTTATCATTGAATAGTCCATTTTTATTATCCAAATTCCAAATTTGGTAAAATTTATAATTTTACATTTAGAGAAAAAATATTCAGAGAATTTTCTGCTTTGTACTTTAAAATGTTTCATGAATCTTTAGATATTTACTTTTCTTTTGACCTTTTCTTGCTGCTGATTATATTTCTGTTTTTACATTAAAACCCATACAATGAAATTTTCATAATATTGTAGTTTGCTTAATTTAAATTATATGTTGTTTTATAGATCATAATTTCTATTTTTTCTCTATATAATATGTGTTTTCTAATGTATTTATAAAATACATTGTCAAAGTTAGTATATTTGTTGCTATTTCAGGATTTTAAGTTGTCTTGTATGTGTATAATTTCTTTTTTTACCATTTCTTCTCTAAATGCCCTAATACGGTGCTCAGAACCCAAATGACTCTTAATAAATGATTGTTTACAACTGCAAGATAGTCACGACTAGGCCTTTTAAAAATGAAATGCATGTTCTCCAAAAAGACATCAACATATAAACGTGGAGTAAAGAGGAAAAACCTCTGAACTATGAAAACGTAACGCAGCAGGTGCTTTTTACCTCTTGACCTCCAGTGATCCTGGTCACTGGAATTAACAGGTTGGGTTTTTGCTGAGCCCAAAGCAATTTCTGTGGCAGCTTTTTACATAGGACCAAAGAGCGAACTCGAAAGCAGAAAGTGACTTTGTGTGATTTTCTGAGCAGCACAAAGACATCATTGACTTGTTTCTCCTTGTACAATATAGGGAATGTTTAGCTCCATTGTGACTCTTAGAATAGGCTTCTTAATTGTTCATTTAGCAATGGAGGTTATTTGCCATACTCTTCCAGGGATTCCTGTTTTATTGTAATAGGCAATATGTGAGCATCTAGCAACACTTTCAGCTTCAAATTTCAGGAAATTATTTCAATTCTTGAAGATACAGCTCCAATAGGCTTCCCTGTATCCTCTGGGTATTAAAATTTCTAGTGGTCTAGTAAAAGAGATGCATTATTTAGATTTGTTACCTCTGGGTTTGTATTTTATACCAGTTAGCATTTGATTCAGTGCTAGCTTTTGTGCTATAGAAAGAGGAAAATCTACCGAGGGAGGAAAGATTCATACAAAAAAGAAATACCATGGCATGTAAGAGGAAGCAATTTTAATTGCACCCTGTTTATGTGGAAGAGAAGAATATAACAGGAGCTCAGAAAAGGCCGTGCGCATAGCATGGAATAGTCATCCAGTCTTCCAGGAGTGTTGAGACTTGAAATAGATCTTAACAGATGGACGTAACTGGACAGGCAGAGGGGAGAGAGAGGAGAACAATTTGTGCAGACACGAGGCGTGGAGCTGAGTTTGGACGAGGTCGTAGAGGTCATCTGGTCCAACTCTGAGTGGTGCATGAATGTCCTTTACTTCTGTGATCATTTTTGCAGCTGTCTTAGTTTAAAATGACCTTTAGAGCCTCCCTTCAAGTCCAATCAGTCAAAAAGTGCTATTGATTTCTCTTTTAAAATGTCACTCCTTCCATCCTTTTTTTCTCAGTCCCATTGCTGCCTCTGGAGTTGTGGCTCTTACCATCTCATGCTTGGTTTATTCCAAGAGCTTCCTAACTGGTTTCCCGCCTCTAGTGCCTCCCACCTCAAATTTATCTTGCACACTAGTATGCATGTCAGATAAATGGTCTTAAAATGACTCTTTTCATCATATCATCAACCACAGCTTACAGAATTGTCTTAAAAGCCTAGGCTGTCATTTGAGGCTTTCTACATGCTGAACAAAACTGTGATTTCCCCATCACCTTTCCCACCCCCATAGGAATAGTATTCCTTAGCAAGGCTAATCTATACTATTAGTATAGTATACTGAGCTATGCTATACTTTTCTCTAAACATGTCATGGCCATTGGTGATTCTCTTCATGCTAATGAATGAATTCCTGAAGTGTACTCTAATCTCTTTATCTTTCTAAGTAATATCTTTCCTTGAAGATTCAATTTTTTTCCTCCATGAAATCATCTAAGACTATGCCAATTGTAGTGATTCTTACTTCCCTGACATCCTACAGTGCTATTGCATTGACTTATATGACATCTATATGTATTATACTGTTTTGTTAATTAACTATTTAATATTTTCTTATTTTATCTTTGTATCATCTCCTCCAAGATAAGTGCTAAACATCAATAACATTTATTTGAATGTTGCACAATGTCTAACTGAACTCTGTGCATAGTAAGTACTTAATTAAATACTGGGTTAGTCAAGTGGAAAATGAGTTTAGCTCTTTTAAGGTGGTACCAAATTTGGAGAATTTTGGAAAGTTCTTTTCGTTACCAATACATGAACAAGTAGAGGTCGGTGCTTCCTAAATTTTAACATCAGGATTCACAGCCTAAAATTTAAACCCCACATTGTAAATATATATAAAATATCTGATTATTCATCATCTGAGAGTCTACAATGCAAATGTTGTCAGCTAGAAACAGGAGAAAGGTCTTCGAGCATTAAAAACAAACAGAAATTCCCTTTTATTACTTCCTTTCTCTCCTCCCTCAACCTTTTCATATGACCTCCTGTCATAGAAGAACACCTTAATAAAAACAGTAATTATTTTCTTCCCTCACAGTCATTTTGGGTAAAGACTGTGCAATAGTTTGGGTTTCCTCATTATCTGAATCTGTTTCAATAATTAATTCATTTATTGACTCATTCAGCATTTATTGAGTACCTGGTAGTATAGTACCTATTACAGGTAGTGTCTATGGAAGGGAATTAACACAGACCTGACTCTTGCCCTTCTGGAACTTATCAAATAGCTATGAGTGGTGTTTAATCAAATAAGCAGTTGGTCATTGTGATGTCTAATTCATTATATATACCTTTAAATATAACATACACTGCCATTTGTGTATTTATGATGTTATCCTGTATAGAATGGACAAAAAATCATAGTTACAGTTTATAAAACAGTTAATCCTCAAGAGAAAAAAGTGTGTTCTTCTCAGTAGGAATCAAATTTTCTTTCCTTTTCCTTTCTTTTTTTAAAAATCTTCTTCCCTTTTCTTTTTGAACTTTGTCAGTGGATTATAAAATATCAAAATACTTTACTGTGCTAAAGACCAAACCGCAGGAATACTGCTATCTACCTTAGGCAAAGCCTTGTATCTAACTTATTGAATCAATTTAAAAAATTTAAGTATGTGTGTAGTATAAATAGATTATACTTCCCTATATTACAAAACATATTTTTCATGCCTTTAGGCTTGATTCTATGTCACTCTCTCCTTCCTCTGTCTACCTGTCCATCTTTTGTGAGACTTCCTGGCCCACCTTCAAGTTCCAGGCTTTCTGCAAAGCCTCTCTGATGCCTTTAGTAGAAACAACTCTGCAATAGAACATACTTCCATATATTGTTCTATTCATTAATTGTTTCATGGCTATGGCTTTTTTTACTCCACCTAATCATAGAATTTTTGTGGGAAGAGATAATGGGTAAAAAAAAATCCTATTTGCTTAATACAGTGCTATTCACGTAATAAGAGGTCAATACATATTTTCATTCACAACTAGTCTATAACAATATGAAACCAAATAGAGGAGTAGTTTGATATGACTAGGCTTATGATTATGCGTCTTTAGGTATGGTATTTTTAAAGGGGGAAGAAACAAACCAAGCAAACAAGTGAAGATGGGAATGAATTCATAATAATAGTAATAGTAATGTTCCTGTAACAAGATTACTCTTAATAGAAGGAATTAATCTTTTTCCCCTGGTTCAGGGACAACCAAGGGTTTCAGGGAAAAGGGATAAAAATTCATTGTTTTGCTGTGCTTAATTGAAGAGATCTGCCAAAGGCACAGTTTCTAGAAAACCAATTTGGTTTAGAAATTAAGTATAACTTTTTTCTTACCCTTATAAATCTATATAATCTCAAAAAGGTACTACTTTAATGATCTGGCTTCAATATGGGAATATATCAAAGCTTTTCCAGACTTTTGTTAAACAGCTGATCGATATTAGCACATACCTGTGATGGAGGCTGCCAAAGGAGGACGGCTGGTGTTGGGAGTTGACGGCGCACGCCCAGACCCAGCAGCTGTGAACATGCATTTTAAATAGTGCCCAACTGTGTCAAGCATATAAAAAATTTGGAATTAATTCCACAAGCTTTATATAATAGAAGCTTTAAGTAGAGCTGACTAAAACAAACAAATAAACAAAACCAAAACACCACTAGGCCAGAGCTTAAAGTTTTTACATAGCTCGTTGGTGAATCTTGGAAGACAGTTTCCAGATGTTTATTTCTCCTCCTCTCTTTATTTCTTTTCCATTTCTCTTCCTTCAACATGGCAAAATAAATAAATAAATTACTCTGGCTTGAAAATTTATGCTAAAATATCTTATTGGGTTTTCATAAGTGTAAACCACCTGTTCCCATCAAGGTAATTAAAAGATCTTATTTAAGGAGATACTTTAATGGCCTCAGGCATTAAAAAGATAGAGTCTGCATTAGTTCTAAATCTGCGATGTGTATGTCAAATATAATGTTCATTGTCCTCAGAATCTACACATAGTTTGCAATTATTTTACAGCATCTTAATTGGTGTGATGTTGAAAGACTGAGCTTGGTGAATATTTAACGCTTAGTAGCCACCCAGTTGCAAAGAGACGTCACCAGAACCCTTGGTGAGCCATTTGTGATGTGGTCGGTCATTCATTCTGCATGCACTCAAACCATTTTGCAACATCACTACATGCGTTATTTATAACTCTCTCCTATGCCTTGCTGATGTGAAATGAGCCCAGAGTCAACTGTTTACAGGCTAAATCTCTTAATATATGCTCTTGTAACAGAAAGGGTGAAAGAAGGCCAAGGTATTGCTAAGCAATGATCACTGATAAGCTTCTGCGAGGACTTGTTTAGAAACAGCTTTCCTTTAGCGCTGGCCAACCACTCCCAATATGGGCATTGTTTATGTCGTCAGTGCAGTTCGGAGGTCTGTCTCCGGAACAAACCTGTTTTTCGAAAGTGGGGATTATGCTTCCTTGGGGAGCAGAGGAGCATGTTTGTATCCACGTGAATGTTTCTGCTTAGCAGTCTACACCCGAAGCTCTGTCATAGCTGAAAGAACCACTTTAGTGATGTTACCGGTGGTCACCAGCTGCTCTGGTTCTGGGTTTAGGGTATTTTCTCTCTCATCAGAGCTTAATCTTGGTTCTCCATTTAATAGAGAATAATCGTAAAATGTATGATGCCTTTTTGCTTATCATTGTGTTCTGATGCTCTGCTGAAATCAATAAATTCTGTTATTAAGTGTTTGTGTGTACGTAGGTGTCTGTGTGCATGTAGGTTCATTCATTTTGAAATCTGAAGCTGTCAGTGCTCACTTCAATATGAAAAGCCTTGTTCTGTGTGTGTGTGTGTGTGTGTGTGTGTGTTTGCTAATGGCAGTACTTTTTTTAGAAATAACCTTCTCTGGGTCAGTTGAATGCACCCGCCCCTCTGTCTTTTGCAGGTATGGCATTTTCTCCCAGCATGCTCTTTCACCCTTTCACAGAAACTGGGGAAAGTGGAGCTGAAGCCAAGGGGTAGAGGAGATGAGGGCACAGAGAGCAGAAGCTATTAGCAATACAAAGCTGAAGAGCAGCCCTTCAAAGTATTTTGCATTTAATTGTGACTTAAAGTAGAAATTATAAAATGCAATAGAAATATAGACCCTAACAGAAGGTGGTTTCCAACTGTGTGTGTGTGTTTACTTGTCTTCCAGGGGTCATTAATTAACACTTGAATTAGTATTTCACATTTTCCCTTAAAATTATTTACAATTATGAAAATCTGAGTAGTGCTTTTTCTCTCCTTTTACAGATCTGATATATACTCTGAGCTCTTTCATGCTGGTTTTTGAGTACAAACACAGTGTCATAGAGGGACCATCCTTAGAAAATGTCTGAGACGTCTCAATCCTTGTAATTATGTCATAATAAACAAATAGTGGAAGGAAGAATACAATACCTATACTTAATTGTTATATTTTTGGTAGGAACAAAAATAGCCTAGTCCATAAATTATTCCTTTTTCTCCCCGAAACAAAGAAAAAATGTTCTGAAAATGGTTTTATACTGTCCACCAACTTTTGAAAACAAGATCAGTGGCTCATATCTGTTCGTATTCTCTTTGGCACAGGGCATAGAGCCTTGCTCAAAAACAGTCATTGTTTGTAACGTGAATGAATGAACGATTGGCAGGATAGGTGAAGGAGTCCATGCACTTTGATCTTAGGGAAGGGGAGGTGTAAAGCCTATGAACATATGAGATGGTAGTAGTTTTTCTAGGGCCAGTGACTTTAATAAGCACAATATGAGCTGGTGGTATTTTACATTTTTATCACTGCATGTCCTAGATTAATATTTCCTAATTAGAGATCTTTGGTTTCTACTCAGTGAGTTCCTGTATTAACTTTCACTTTAACTTGCCCTCATTGTGTAAGAAAAGTCTCCAAGGACATCCAGCGGCTTTTTGCCTAGATTTAGTACAGAAACAAATTACACGTTTAAAATGGATTAGGATGTTTCCCCACACATTGGTCTGGGATGACTGTCCTGCTAGGAGCAGACGGCTCTAATTAGGACGTGCTTCTATGCCAGGGAGTTTGACTACAGACGAGAAAGTCATAAATTCTTCATGGGAAGAAATTTTCTGATAAAATTAAAAATTACCTGTATTTCATGGATATTCTCTCTGCTGCTTCTCCTACAGTGCTGCTAATGCTAAACCCTGTGATGCAAAGGTGCGTTAGTAAGCATGTAAAAATTAGATTGGTTAACAGAAAACAAATGAAAGCTAAAATCTTAGATCCAAAAGAAAAAAAAGGCAATGGTTAAAGATAGTGCTGAAAAGCAGCCATTTCTTCTGCAATTTTTTGGTTTGTATATAGTCCTTTTATGGCACACACATATCTAAAAGCACTTCCTTTTTAAAATTATGTGAATGGAAATGCAAATCAAAACCACAATAAGATATCACCTCACACCTGTTAGGATGGCTTGTCACAAAACAAACCCCAAAGATAACAAGTGTTATTGTGTGTGTGGAGAAAAGAGAAACCTTGTGCATTTCTGGTGAGAATGAAAATTGGTATTGCAACTATGAAAAACAATATGGTAGTTCCTCAAAATAATTAAAAATAGAACTATCATGTGATCCAACAGTCCTACTTTGTGTATAAACCCAAAAGAATTGAAATCAGCATCTTGAAGAGATATCTGCACTCCAGTGTTCATTGCAGCATTAGTTACAATAGCAAAGACATGGAGACTACCTAAATGCTCATGGACAGACGAATGGATAAAGAAAATGTAGTATATACATAGAATGGAATATTATTCAGTCCTGTACAAGGAGAATCTGCCATTTGCCACAACATGGATCAACCTAGAAGACATTAGGCTAAGTGAAATAAGACACACGCAGATGAACAAATACTACATGATCTCACTTATATCAAAGAATCTAAAACAGTCAAACTCATAGAAGTGGAGAGCAGAATGCCAGTTACCGGGGGCTGAAGAAAGGGGCAATCACTGAGGTGTTGATCAAAGGGCACAGTTTGACTTATGCGAGATGAGTAAATCTAGAGATCTGTACAGCATAGTGCATATAGGTAACAAAATCATGTTATGCACTTATAATTTTGTTAAGAAGGTAGATCTTATATCAAATGGTCTTAATACACACACACACAAAGGGAGAGTGAGGGACTTCTAGAGGTGATGGATAACTTTATGGCAGTGTTTATGGTGATGGTTTCGGGTATATACTTTTTCTCCAAACTCATCAAGATGTTCCCATTAAATATACACAGCTTTTTTGTATGTCAACTATACCTCAGTTAAGAAAAAAAAAGAAGAAAAAGAAAGAAAAAGAAAGAAAGAAAGAAACAAAGAAATGATGCGGATGGAAACAACATGTGACAATGACAGTAGTAGAGATGATTGGAACACTTGGTGACAGGAAGTTTTTTGAATACACCCCAACTTACAGATACTCTTTCTCTTCTGGTTCCCATATGCCTCTGACATCTGCCTCTGCCCCAATTGTACATCTCCTTTCCCCCAACTCTAGCTTTCTCTCTATATATGAATTCAAAAGTAGAGAAAATTCTCCAGAATTTCCATATCACAGCTTCCCCTGCAATTGTAGGGATTATATGTGGAGGATGTGTCTCTATTATTTAAACAGATACCCAGGACACTTAAAGCAGACCAGGAAATCCTTTAAGAACACTGGCACTTCAGGAATTTGGAGAGAAAAAAAAAAACAACTAAAACCTACAGCTTCTCTGTGGAATGGGAGAATCCTGCCTTTCATCAAGGACTTTGGAGAATTTGACACCTTTTAAAAACCTATAAATAATGAATCCTATATGCATTAAGCAAGATTAAAGACTTCCCAGACATTATAGTGCCCTTAAAGAAAAATATACATTGACCCCTAGTTCCAAAATTGTCGAATCTTGGCTCTCAATTGCAAATGCAGTGGTGGGGAGGGCATGGGGATGGAGTAGGGGATGGTGGGTGTGGGAGGGGAGGAAGGTGTCCACCACTGCCTGTGCCGAGCTTCCATTATCTGTGCCCCCATTTCCTGGTGTACTGTCAACTACTACCCCCTGGCGTATGGGTGACGCCAATTTCCCACACTGCTTGCTGTTCTCCTACTACCAGAATCAGCTGTAGGGCAATGGTTTTCAGTGGGAGAGTTTTTGTGCCTGGGAGACATGTCGGGAGACATTTTTATCATATGGGATGTGTGTGAGTGTGTGTTTCTGTGTGTGCCATTGGTACCCAGTGGTAGAAGCCAAGGATGCTGCTCAACATTTTACAATGCACAAGTCAGTCCCCCAAAGCAAATAATTATCCAAAACCCATAATGCCAAGGTACTCAAGGTTGGAGGAAACCTTCTTTAGGTAGAAACAGCAAAGAACCACCATTTTATCTCTTTGTGAAAATTCTCTGTCTTACCAAGAGCATCTTAGTGTTTGTTGCAAGTTGAATTCCTTGGTTGGCAGACTCTGAGAGGGAAATTGTAAGGAGGGTGGTGCTAGGGGATGATTTCAGGATTAACACCTGTGGAAGGGAGGACAAGAAAGGATTGGACAGAAGTTGAGTTGTAACGAATTCCCAATAAAGGACCTAGCCAAACCTACCGGGAGCTCTGCAGCTGGGATGAGTTGCCCTGAGTGGTGAGTGTTGGTCCTTTATACCCCTGATAGTCCATCACAGCTTTGGGCTGCCCTGGATGGAGGAGTAACTGGGTAGAGCAGTATTCTTTAGCTGAAGCAATCCTCAAAGAGGGCTGGCAGCCGAGAGCCACCTTCCATCAGTGCTCCCAGTTCTGGAGAGGTGGCTCCTCTGGAAGTGAGGCTCCGGCTGGGGAGTCCCAGTGTGCTCCATGGTTTCCTGGAGACTCCAAAGGTGACATTCTCAACCTGGACTGTGTCCATAAAGAGGTGATTTTTATGTACTTAAGGTACTCTAAGGTTCAGTTTTGTGATGCTGTAAGAATTCGAAGATATTTCAGATGTTATTACACCTTTAATTAATGTATCCACATTCACAATGCAACACTTTTCTGAGGGATACAGATATGCCCACATTAAACTAGTAGATTAATAAGAAATATGAAGATATAGGATGAAGAAAACTAAAATTTATTTATTATCTACTGTATATTAAACTGTGGTAGATATTTCAGAAAATGAGTTTTGCAGTTCATTTCTAATATCACTTAATTAATGCTAATATCATCATATTTTAAATTTTCCCCTAATTAAATCACATATGATATCAACATTATCAACTCTGCTTCCCTAAAGCAAATATCGTCTATTCATAATAAACCTTTGAGTATTAATATGTTACTCATATAAGTGTACTAAAAACATATTGACACTGAATTTATCTCAGTGAGTAAAAATGTGAGACATATGTTGATTTTGGTATGCAGACATTAACAACCCATCAGGGTGATAAAAGAACATAAAAAGTAATAAATATGGTATATCCCCGGGACAGTGTGAGTATCGTCTTGGGGGTATAGTGAAGGGACTCACACTGTATGTTGGGTTGGAGGGATCAGAAAGAGCTTCAAGGAGGAAGTGTCCAGCGACATGGATCTCAGGTACAGATGGGATTTTGACATGTAAAAATGGATGACATAGGAGGTTATCTCAGGCAGAGGAAAGAACATAAGCATATGAGTTAAACAGATGTGTAGGTTTGGGAATAAATACTGAACTCTGCAGAGAACTATTTTTTCTTCCTACCTGTTTTTAAGAAAAAAAGAAACCTCCAGAATAAGTAGTTTGGCAGTTTTAAATATCTACTATAAAAAATTGTATGTCTTTGAATTGAAAGCCTCTTTTCTCCATCATTATAGATTTGTGCTTCCGTGAGTGATTATTTGCATTTTCTAAAATCCTTGTAAATGTTATGATTAGATATTGAACTTCAACTAAAGAAGGATTTATGAGAGGTAAAGTTTTTTTTGCTGGCAGCTGAACATGTATGAGAACCTAGGCTTAGGTGTTGTCAGGATGGGCCAGATAGAACAGGTTACGGTCAGGAAACCAGGCCGACCTAACAGATCAGGAGAATGGCAGGTGTAATATGCAAATAAGACTTGGGGTTGGTTATTCAGGAAATCAGTACGGAGAGATATATCCCAAACATCAGGTCTGAAAGGCAGACATTAGTCTATGGGACCCACACAGATATGGTACAAGCACTGTTAGCCAAAGAAACAAACCAATTCTAAATTCCAGAGTATTCAACTAACCATTTGTTGAAAAGCCTAGATGAAGACTCAGCAGTGGGAGTCAATTAATGTTCACGAGGGGCCAGTGTATTCCTTTAGGGGCCCAAAAGTAGAACATATAGTTAGAAGGGATGAAGGAGCGAGATGTATAGGAAATAAGGGAGACATATTTCCGGGAATGAAAAGAAGATAATTAACTGGTTTGTACCAAAGTGAGGTCCCAAGAGTTTGATTTAAGGCCAAGGTAATGGATGACTGATACAGGGTAGGGTCCATACCTGGGCCTGAGATCAAGCGTAGTGGTAGAGAGGCTCTCAAAAGTCTCCATGATCTCTGCCTCCTGGTGTTCACATCCTAGTGTGATCCTCTTCCCGTAAGTGTAAGTGGGATCTGTGACTTGTTTCTAACCAATAGAGTATGACAAAGGTGGTGGAATGTCACTCAGTGATTTATGTTACGTAAGATTTTAACTTCTATCTTGCTGTCCTACTCTCTTTATTGACGCTCTCCCATGCTGGCTCTGCTGAAGGAAGCTGCCTTATGAAGAGGCTCACGTAGCAAGGAACCGAAAGCAGCTTCTGGCCCACAGCCAGCAAGGACCTGAGGCCCTCAGTCTAACAGGTTGCCGGCAACTGAACTCTGCCAAAACCTTGAAAGTGGATCCTTCCCTGACTGAGCTCAGATGAGACCCCAGCCCTGGTCAATGCTGTGATTGCAGCCTTGTAAGAGATGCTGAAGCAGAGGATACAGCTTTATGGTGTCCAGATCTCTGACTATAGAAATCGTGAGATAATCAATGCGAAGCCACTAAGTAAGTCATGGTAATTTGTTACACAGCAATAAATAACCAACATGAGTACTGAGTTGGTGATGAGGCTAAGTGAATATTGGGTTAGAAGGCCTTGAAGGCAAAGATTGGTGAGAGAAGACCAGTAAGGACAGAGAGTCGAGTGCTTTCTATGCAGTGGTCACCTGTAGCAGGGTGGGGACAGGACACCCCAACTCTCCAGACCATCTTCCCTCTCCTCCCTGTTTGTGCTGGAATGCCACTGTTCTGTTGTGTACACTTCCTGAATGCAAGCCTATAAATCAGTGAAAAGGTAATGTAAGAAGACCTAGCTTTCCTTTCGAACAAATACCAGGTTCATTTTCACTGCTATTGCTTGGGAATAGAATTTTAGGTTAAATCTAATTTCGTGGAATCCAATTGTAATTGCCTGAACAATAAGAGAATTTCAAATGATAATCAGAAGCGTGTTTAGTATTGTTAGAAAATTTAAAAATAAATTTTTTATGTTTGAAATTCCTTATATTTACTTGATTCTAGTTTTTTTCCCCTTTTTAATCTTTAATGGAATCAATTATTTTTCATATAGGACACCTAGAAGGGCAATGCAGAGTCTTGACCTCTAAGGATATTATACTGTAATAGGTTACTGGGGGAAAAATGTAAAATGCTTTTGCCTTCTCTATAAAACAATACTATATTTTAGGAAATGAATAGAAATGAGGAGTCTATTAGATAAAACTTTGAAGTCTGAGATCTCAATTATTATATATTCTTTGTTCTACCACTGATTTCATTTTGTAACCTTGGTAAACTTAGCTTTTTGGGTGTGTGTTTGCTTTCAGAAATAAAACACTATATAAATAGAAAAGGTTTTAGAAAAATTTGCAGTATATTGTGCCGTGTTTGAATACCAGTTTGAAAAAGTTTGATCCTAAAATCTAACAAAAGATCAACACCAATTTTATATATTGTATTAGTTTTTCATTATAGAACTGTCTTATTTTTCTATATTAATAACTATTTCTGGGTGTCCAAGACTAAAAGCTTATTTCTTTTGCTTAAAATTTAGTCACAGAAGCAAAATCTCTCACAAAACAGGTGATAAAGTCATGCAATGTAGAATTGTGAATGCTTAGAAATGCCTGACAATTCGACTTCTTTACAAATTATCTATTTTTACAAATGTTTTCCAATTTTAAAATAAATATACTAATTATATATTTTAGTATGTTTGTAACCTTTTACTGTATTAGAGCCTGCTTTTGTTTATATCAACAGGCACGTTTTGCAGGATTGGGATATTTTTTATACTGTTAGGGAAGAGGAGAAAGAAAATGAAACTAGAAAACCTAAATTACAACTTTCTACTAAATCAAATCAGAAGTCATTTTTTTTTCCATAAAAATAAAAGGCCTTTCCTCTGCAACAAACTAAATCTGATAAGAAGTCTATAGTGACAAATAACTTCTTTTCAAAGTATAGTGCAATTGACATTCACTGTTTTTGGAAGTTGGTTGTAAACAACTTGAAGTAAAATGCTCTTATGGCTCAGGTTCTGGTAAGGACTTTAAATGGGGCTTTGCTTTGAAAAGTTCTCGCTTACTGACAACTGGAAAAGCACAATTTTGAGATGTTATTTTCTTTAGAAGGCAAGATAATGTGTACACCTTTTCTGAGGGAAGGAAAAGAGGAAGAAGAAATAAACTAATAAAAATTATTATTAGCAAACATCCAAAAATCTTTTGACTTGTAATGTGAAAAAATGTTATTTAAAAAAGACTCAGAATTATTTGGGGAAATAATTTTACATAGGATAAAGTTTGCATATGTTTTATTCAATCTGTATATTTATACACACAGACATGCACCACGTAACGCAGTCTTAGCACAACACATTACTTACGTGTTTGTGGTGATATTGGTGTAAACAAAGCTGCTGTGCTGCCAGTCGTATAAAAGTACAGCACATACCACTGTGTACAGCACATAATATTTGATAATGATACTAAATACCTATGTTACTGGCTTATGTATTTACTATTCTCTACTTTTAATCATTATTTTAGAGTATACACCTTCTACTTATTCTAAGGTGTTGTCTTCTAGCTCTAAGATTCTTTCTTCTGCCTGATCTAACCTATTCTTAAGGCTTTCCCCTGTGTTTTGTGTTTCCTTGAGTGAATTTTTCATTTCCAGAAGCTCTGCTTGATTTTTTTTTTAATAATTCGATTTCTTTAGTGAATTTTTCATTCATTCCCTGCATCGTTTTTGATTTCTTTGTGTTGGATTTCTATTTTCTCTTGTATTTCATTGAGCTTCCTTACAATCCATATTCGAAATTCTTTATCAATCATTTCAATGTTTTCGTTTTGGTTGGTTTCCGTTGATACACAGTTATTGTTTTCTTTTGGGGGTGTCCTTTCACTCTGGTTTTTCATGCATCTGGAGATCTTTCACTGATTCCTTCTCATCTGAAACACCTTTGGCTTATTTTTGGATTTTCTTTTGGTTAGATAATGGCACATTCAGTTTACTCTCTGAGCCAGTAGGTGGTGCTAGTGGGTGAGACTCAACCACACCCTGTATGATGTCAGTAAATGTTATAACGGACATGCAAATTGACCTCCCTGTCAGTAGGTGGCGCTTGCTGTAAGGAACAAGCTGCAATGTACACCTTTTACTTACTAACTGTAAAACAGCCTCGGACAGGTCCTTCACGAGGGATTCCAGAAGAAGGCTTTGTTATCATAGGAGATGGCAGCCCTATGCATGTTATTGCCCCTGAAGATCTACCAGTGGGACAAGATGTGGAGGTGGATGAGTGATACTGCTGATCCTGACCCTGTATTCTGGGTCAGTGTGTGTTTGTGTCTTGTTTTTAACAAAAAAGTTTAAAAAGTAAATAATAATGAGACAAAAACTTGTAGAATAAGGATATAAAGAAAGAAAATATTTTGGTATAGGTGAGCAATGTGTTTGTGTTGTAAGCTAAGTGTTATTACAAAAGAGCAAAAAAGTTAAAAACATGTAAAAGTTTATAAAACAAAACGGTTACACTAAGCTAAGGTTAATTTATTATTGAAAAAAGAAAAATATATTTTTATAAATTTAGTGTAGCGTAAGTGTGCAGTGTTTATAAAGTCTACGGCAGAGGACAGTGATGTCCTGGCCTTCACACGCACTCGCCTCTCACTCACTGACTCACCCAGAGCCACTTCCAGTCCTGCAAGCTCCATTCGGGGTAAGTGCCCTACACAGGTGCACCGTTTTTTATTTTTTTATGTGGTATTTTTACTGTACCTTTTCTATGTTTAGATATGTTTGGATACACAAATACTCAGCATTGTGTTACAGTTGCCTACAGTATTCATTAAAGTCACATGCTGTGCAGGTTTGTAGCCTAGGAGCAGTAGGCTGTACCATATAGCCTAGGTGTGCAGTAGGCTGTATAACCTGAATTTGTGTAAGTACACTCTAATGTTTGTACAACAATGAAATTGCTTAATAATGCATTTCTTAGAACCTATATCTCTCCTTGAGCAATGCACAACTGTAGCTTATACAATAATTTGTAAAATAAAATAATTATATATAATATATAGATAATCATTATGCAACAAAATGAAACATTATAGTTGACTATATATGTACTTATATACAGTTGATTCTCATTATTTGCTATAGTTATGTTCTATAAAGTTGCTGCCAACACTGAATTAGCAAATGCTGACCCATTGCTCCTAGGGGAAATATGTATAAATATAGATACAAATATAGATATACACACATGTGCACATATCTTTACATAGACTGTATAATCGTAAATCCTAAAAACAACTCGTCCTGCTAGATTCTCTTTTCTTTGTGTTTTTTTCTAGAATTTTTAAAATTCTACTTTACAGAAGAGATAACAAGGTCTAGAAGTGTTGTGACTTGCCTGAGGTCACCCCAATAATCAGTGTCAGAGCTGGGATTCAAACCCCATCCGACTGGCCACAGAGCTGGAGCTTCTCGCACTGCTCTCTCCCCTCTCCGTTCTCTGGTCCTCTGAGTGGTAGAGGTAGCTTTGTTGACCTCAGCTGGGATTTCAGGGGACTCAAAATTTTCCCCTCTCTTCACATGTCCATGAATGACCAGGGAAGCACCCGGAGTATTGATTTGAGGATTACAAAATTTTAGTGAGTAGGTAAATTCATAAATCTGGAATTCGTGAATAATGAGGACGGCCTGTAGCTAACCTAGGGAGATATAAACTACACTAACCAGTTCAGCTCAAGCATGGACTCATCAGAATGGATGTCAGCACTAAGTAATTGGCATGGATGTATCGGCATGTACTGGCTAACATCCTGAGTTACCCCAAACTGGAAAAGTATCAAAGCTTTTAAAAACATGTTTTCTGGTGTTCCATGTAAGATTGCATTTTTGTTGTTGTTGTTGACACAAGGTTACTCTGTCGCCCAGGCTAGAGTGCAGTGACATCACCACAGCTCACCGCAACCTCCAACTCCTGGGCTCAAGTGATCCTCCTGTCTCAGCCTCCTGAGTAGCTGGGAATACAGGTGTGAGCCACCTCCCTGGCCTTAAGATTGCATTTGTATTAACTGCTGATGCAGAGCTGTTCTGCGTCGGGATTCAAAGTACACTGAGTAATCTCTTTTTTCTTATTTTTCAGCTTTGTGCAAATGCTTAAAGACTTTTTCCATTTAATGTTTGGCATATAAACCCACCAACATTATATTAAAATAACCATTTTTTTTCTCTTTTACTCTATAGTTCCATTATATTGCTTCAATTATCTTCATTTAAAATGCTTAAAACCTTGTATTTGGATCAAGGACAATAATAATTAAAAATATCTGAAGAGAACTGGGTTTTAGCATAAATATCTGTGAATCATTTAAGGTGCTGCTAAAGTTTGAGCGTGTCCTCCAACGTTCATGTGTTGGAAATATAATCTCGAATGCAACAGTGTTGAGAGGTGGGGCCTTTGAGAGGTGATCAGGTCATGAGGGTTCTGCCATCACAAAGGGGTTAATGCCATCATCCTGGGAGTGGGCTCTTTATAAAAGAATGAGTTTAGCTCCTTTCTCTTTCTTTCTCTTCCCCATGTGATGCCTTCTGCCATGTTATGACACAGCAAAGGGCCCTCACCAGAGGGCCTCCCCCGATCTTGGACTTCCTACCCTCTAGAACCCTGAGCCAAATAAAGTTCTCTTAGTTATGAATTACCCGGTCTGGGGTACACTGTGAGAGCAACACTACACAGACCGAGAGAGGTGTTAGTTCTCTAGATGAAGGGAACTAAAATCGGTTGTTCCACTTTATATGCCATATTAGTTTAAGTGGCCTGGAATTTGGTTCATCCAGAAAGTGCTTTTAATTTTACATTTAGATTTTAAAGTCTGAGAGACAGCGATGACATTTATTTAATTCATATTATTTTGTAGGTAATTCAATGGCATTTTTCAATTTTCCATGTTTATAAAAAGTTGTACTTCATAAATCTTGAAGTATGGGGAGCTAATTTTCTCTACAAATTAAATACTGGTGATTATTACCAGATCTATTAATATTTGTAAAAATTGAGTATGTAAATTACAAATAAAATATCAGTGATTTGTTAATATTCAAATTTTCCTCCTGATAGTGTTTGTAGCTTCTTTTTTTCACACTCCACTTTACAGTAAAAATGTTTTTTCTTCATGTTGGAATTTTGATTTTCTATATTCAATTTTAGTAGCAGAGAATGTATTCAAGAAATCTCTCTGGGGCCGGGCGCGGTGGCTCACGCCTGTAATCCTAGCACTCTGGGAGGCCGAGGTGGGCGGATCGTTCTGAGCTCAGGAGTTCGAGACCAGCCTGAGCAAGAGCGAGACCCCGTCTCTACCAAAAATAGAAAGAAAT